>JBBPDC010030155.1:0-12326 GCA_037974485.1 Hemigrammopetersius urotaenia | reverse complement strand
GCCTCTTTAAAAACATTCCAGTCCGTGCACTCAAAGCAGTCCTGGAGTGCTGAGACAGCTCCACTGGGCCAGACTCTTATGGTTTTCCTGGCAGGTCTCGTGCGTTTTAATAGTGTTGAGTACGCGGGCAGAAGCATCACTGTAGCGTGGTCAGAGGACCCGATGTTTGGGCGCAAAGCTGCTTTGTAGACAGAGACAGAGAGAGAGACAGAGATAGAGAGAGACAGAGACAGAGAGAGACATGAGAGAGAGAAAAAACATAAGAATCAGACAAAGCCGAACCTTACAAATCAGCCCAATGGGCAAGTTTTTCATTTCCCCATAAAATCAATATTCAAAAACAATTCTAGACTTAATAAACGGCACAAAGAGAGGGAGAACATCCTGACCCGGTCTATTTTTTACTTTATTCCTTCTGGAAATATAGATAGCAAGCTTAGCTTGACCAATAGCAAAATTAAGAAGCTGCCATTTTGTCTGTCTCTTCTGGCTACAGGCCACGCCAAAATAAAACAAAAGGCTCAGTACATTCAACAGAACCTGAAGACGTGAACAATCCACAAAACAGTGAAAAATAGTCTCTCTGATACCACAAAACATGCAGTTCTCAGAAACAGTAGAACTGATAACAGAAATAAAAGAGTTTACAGCCACAGACCCATGTAAGATTCGCCACTGCAAATTTATCCCGCCACACAGTATCCACCCTCCCACTTAAAACAGACTTGTTAAACACTTAACACAACATCTATACAACTATAGTTCTGTAGGCCCTCAAGGTCAAGTAAGGGGCCAGTCATGCCCCTCAGGTCCAGTGTGAGACAGAGGTTTGGAAAGGGATCTCTCCCATTGGGTGCTGTGTTCCCTGTGTTCCGATTGGGTGCCCAGTCTTCTGGTTCCAGACACCTTGCCCACCGATCAGTCATTGCCTTGGTGTGGCGTGCAGATCTCAGGCCCACAGCAGACGTAACGGCTCTGATGTTAGACAGCCCGGGGCCTGCCGCTTTCACCAAGTGCAGAAACTTGATAACGCCTGCAGCACACAAAGTCCGGGTGAGGTCTGGCACAAGGTTACTTGTTATATCCAGATGTGCCCCGTGTACCACTGGCTCCTCAAGCAGCCAGAAGAGAGAGTGGCTGCTCACCAGCCTTGCAGTCTTAAAGAGGGACCAGAACTTGAATAGTCCATTGTAAAATGGAGGAAGTCCACCAAAGCACGGTCTCCTACAGTCCATAAGGAAGAGTGTAGCATACATCCCCAAGTTCTCCACCCTACGCAGGATGAGACGGGCAGCTGCCCTCCACACCAGATCAGCCGGAACAGTCAGAAACTTCTGAATAAGCTGGATTCGAAACATGACCAGCCTACTCAGCAGGTGAACCAGCCCCTGACCTCCTTCCTGAATGGGCAGAAAAAGTTGTCCCTGAGGAATCCAATGCAGGCGGTCATAAAAAAAATCCACCATTAAATTGTGGTGGAGTGCTGAGGCCATTAAATTGTCTGATAACGAATCCACTCCCATCTAGTCATTCTACCTTTCATGTTGTCCACTAGACCTTCCCAATTCTTCTGCACAGTTGCCTCATCACCAAGATATACGCCCAAATATTTAAGACCCCCCCGTTTCCAACTCAATCCTTCTGGCAGACTAGGCAGATCTCTCGCCCATGTTCCCACCACTATGGTTTTCGCTCTTACCCCAATTCACCCTTGCAGCAGACAGACGCCCATAGTCCAAAACAATCAACACTAGGTTATCTGTATCTGCTTGACCATGCACCATGATGTCATCGGCATAAGCAGATATGCGGTTATGAGTATTACCATGGGCCAAAAATACACCCTCAATTTTTGAGCGAAGCCTATGTAGCAGTGGTTCAATGGCGAGGGAGTACAGCATCCCAGACAAGGCACAGCCTTGCCTGACCCCCCGACCAACCTTAAAGGGAGCGCACAAACCGCTGTTGGCTTTCAGTACACTCTCAATGTCTCAATATAAAACCTGAACCATGCTAATAAAAAAATAGGACCAAACCCAAATGCTTTGAGTGTGTCCCATAAAAAAGCATGTTCAACTCGATCAAATGCTATCTCTTGATCTAAAGAAACAAGGCCATGGTCTGTACCCAAAATGTCCAGAACATCCCTAATTAAGCAAATATTGTCTATAATAGATCTCCCAGGAACACAGTAGGTCTGGTCAAACATGAATGATATGCCCCATCACATTTCTCAGCCTAAAAGTCAAAGCCTTAGATAACACCTTCAGGTCAGTACATAAGAGACTCACAGGTCTCCAATTCTTAATACCCAGCAGGTCTCCCTTTTTCGGCAGGAGGGCAATAACCCCCCTCCGGCAACTCAAAGGCAAGCAGCCCTCAGCCAGACTCTCATTTAGAACAACGAGCAGGTCATCACCCAACTCCGTCCAAAAGGCTTTGTAAAACTCAACTGGCCATCGATGCCAGGGGCGGTGCCTCCCTTCATGCCCAGTAAGGCAGCATGAAGCACCTGCAGTCCCAATGGCTTCTCCAGCTCCCCCATGAACTGCTCGGGGACTTTCGGGAGACCTGCAAAGAAGTCACCATGAACCACATGGTCACTGCGGTAGGGTTGGTCAGCTCTCTCCCCTCCGCCGACCGCAGAGAGTGAATCAGTCGGCTCTGCCCATGCTTTCTTTCCAGGCCAAAGAAGAAACTAGAAGGGGCATCCATCTGCGACAAAAGCCCCCTACGCCCTGACACCCAACAAATTTGCAAGGGAAGTCTATTTAGAGTGCAACTTGGCACCTTGAACCTGATCACCAGAGGAAACCATGCGCTGCTCAATTTCTAATATATCCAATTCCAACTGCCTCATGGACTGATTAATTTGATGCGAGACACTGAAAGTGTACTGTTCACAAAATTGTTTAATCTCAACCTTCCCACAATCCCACCATTGATACAGAGTATTATAGATTACTATTGGTACTATAGGTTAAGTACTGTCTTTTCTTAACACTTGCCTAAATTCATTATCACACAGCAAAGAAATGTTAAAATGCCAGAAAGAGAGAGAGAGAGATAGAGAGAGAGAGTCAGAGACAGAGAGAGAGAGAGACACAGAGACAGAGAGAGCGACAAAGTGAGAGTGTGTGTGTGTGTGTGTGAGAGAGAGAGAGACAGATACAGTGAGAGGGAGATAGAGAGTAAGAGAGAGAGAGAGAGAAACAGTAAGAGACAGAGTGAGAGAGAGAGAGACAGAGTGAGAGAGACAGAGAGAGATAGTGAGAGACACTGTGAGAGAGAGACTGAGTGAGTGAGAGAGAGAGAGAGAGAGAGAGAGAGAGAGAGACTGCAGCACAGAAGCCAAGTGGCTGTATTCGCATATTTCCTCACATTTGCATCAGTGATTTAGAATCCTTCCCAAGGCCTGCGACAAGCATGCACTCATTAATTAAAAGCACCCCCAACACACACACACACACAAACACACAGCCCCCTGCGCAATGGGCAATACAGAGTTATTTTAAATAAATTTTCACACAGCCATAAAATCTGTCCCTCAGGATAATCCCTCAGCGCCCCAACCCTCATCTCTTTTTCTTCTTTCACATCCCTTATCTCCCCTCCTCTCTTTCTGTCCCCCTCCTGCTCATCTCAGCATCTCTCCTGCTCCAGCCACGTCTCGCCCTGTCCTTCGTTTTGGCTGTTCCTCGACAGGCACTGCGGTCGCAATGACGTTTATTTGGCTACAGGCTGTGACTGCAGCCAGAGAGGCTGGTGGGTTTAGTTACTCAACATGGGCAACATGGTCTGTCACATACTTTGACAGGAAGGCGACGTATGACTGTCATCCAAAATGTCCAGCCATTTCTGAATGACGTTAAGGGGCAGGCACTGGTCCAAATGGATGAGCGGAGAAGACAAGAGGATGTTTTTACTTCCTACTGAAGGCTGCAAACTCCTAGATGCTTTTAATGACGATATCTTGCAATTCAGTGATCACATCTTGCTCTGAAATGCGTCTTTTAAAGGTCTCCATTGGGTTAATTAAATATGAGTTTGTGTGTCAAGGTGGGCAGAGCTTCTGAAGACTGTCTATACATCACTTCAGTCCATCATGGAAGATGCTATACACCGTGTTGTGGTTTTAGGCACAGACTCACCAGCATAAAGTGCTTCACTGAATGCCACAGAAAATCCTTTTTCCCTACTGCCATCAGACTTTCTAACTCCTCCCCCTGTCACCCTCCCACCCATCAGACCCTATAACTCCTTCCCCTGTCACACACCCACCCATCACTCTATAACTCCTCCCCATGTCACCCACTCACTCATCAGACTCTAAAACTCCTCCCCCTGTCACACACCCACCCATCAGACTCTATAACTCCTCCCCCTGTCACCCACCCACCCACAGACTCTATAACTCCTCCCCCTGTCACCCTCCCACCCATCAGACTCTATAACTCCTCCCCCTGTCACACACCCACCCATCACTCTATAACTCCTCCCCCTATCACACATCCACCCACAGACTCTATAACTCCTCCCCCTATCAACCACCCACCCATCACACTCTATAACTCCTCCCCCTGTCAGACACCCACCTATCAGACTCTATAACTCCTCCCCCTGTCACACACCCACCCATCAGACTCTATAACTCCTCCCGGTCACACACTCATTTATTAGACTTTATAACTCCTCCTCCTTTCACGCAACCATCAAGCTCAATCATGATTACATGCAAAATCTTTATTATTACTGAGTGCAATAGTCTTCTGTGCAATATCACTACTTATATTACTATAACATGCAATAACAGATTCAATATAGAGAACTACTTCTTCAGCAGTGATTTATTTATTTGTTTATATTTTTTATATTCACCTCTCTTACTGAACATATATATATTGTATTTTCTGGAGACTTCTATTTTGACTTTATGCTTTGGCTTATATTGTTCTTGTCTCTGTGTCTCTGTGTGTCTGTGCAGTCATAAGTAATTTCCTCAGGGATCAATAAAGTTTTCTGATTCTGATTCTGATTCTGACAAGCCATTGGTTGCTACATTCCCATTAAACCATGTGTGTGTGTGAGAGAGAGAGAGTGTGTGTGTGTGTGTATGTGTGTTTGCATGTGTGTGTATATGAGTGGGTGTGTGTGTGTGTGTGTGTGTGTGTGTGTGTGTGTGTGTGTGTGTGTGAGTGTGCATGAGTGTATGTGAGAGTGTGTGTGTGTGAGTGTATGTGGTGTGTGTATGTGTGTGTGTGTGTGTGTGTGTGTGTGTGTTTGACAGAGAGACAGACAGTTAGATCTGAGATTGATGGGTAAGACGTGTGTATTGGCAGACACTGGGACCGGAGGAGAGTGAAGGAGAGAGAGCACAGTCTTGAACCGAGCGCCCCGGAGCTCCCCCCGCTGCCTCCTCAGCACCTTTCCCACAACACACACATGCATGCCTGCACATCTGCAGGTGCAAGACTCTGCTACGTGTCCATATCCACGTGTGCGCATCTCTACTGTATATGTGTGTGTGTGTGTGTGTGTGTGTGTGTGTGTGTGTGTGAGTGAGCATTTTAAAATGCATCAGGGGGACAAACTGCAATGGCAGGGCTTTTGTTGGAGGCCCCTTGGGGCAGCAGACTCACATGAGTCAGCAGCCAGTCGGATTTACAGCACATTGATTAAATTAGCATTCGTTCCGAGACCTGAATATCAAGCCATCTGACCAGGCCAAAGCCCATTCCCCCTACCTCCAGACACACACACACACACACACACACACACACACACACACACACACACACACACACACACACACACACTTTTAGCTTCTGTCACACCAGGACCTGCCAAGACGCCTTTGCAACGCAACCTACCCAATCCGTCTCGCCCCAGCCATGACCAGGAAATTATTTATTTCCCCACGACAGGGAGCGAAAATTGACTCTGCGCCACAGCAATAAAAAAAAGCACACCTTAAGGAGACAAACGTCACGAACTGACCTCCTTTGTAGGTCAGCGGCGGAGACCGGGCCGTGGCTGCGATGATCAAATATCGACTCAGTGTGGGTGGAAGAAAAGCCCTGGCTCCGAGTAAAAAGCCCCAGGCTAAAGCCTAGCCCGGCTGACCTGCTTCTCCTTTATGATATGTGCCAGGCCAATTAGACATTTTCTGCCCAATTAATTTGTAGAGGGAAATGGGATCAATTAGGCAGGAGAAACAACGTAGCGCTTTTTTCCCTTGCTTTTTTTGTCAGCTTTTTTCTCCCCTCCATCCCTCCCTCTTTCTCTGTCTCCTCCCCTTTACTGTGGAAAAAAAGTAAACAGGAGCCGCCTTTGCCACTTTTCCTAAAGCTGTATTGATTTATGAATATTTAATCAATTAATGAAATCCCTTTGAAGAGCCGGCCTGTGGTCTTGTGCCGGAGTCCTTATTTGGATAGGGCTTAGGAGATTATTCCTGAAGAGAATATGTTGAGTTTGGCGATCGAGCTTAACGGCGAAACATCGGCCCGTCTGAAGAACCATCAGAGGGCACGACTGGGGAAAAGTAGAAAGGCGGAAGAGCTGAGAAGCTGGATTTGGGATGACCAGGATTCAAGGCTACTATTATATCATTTTCAAAACTCCTGGACTGTGGGATCTGTGGGATCTTAACAAGATCAAAACTTCCTGGTTCATGGTCAGAATAATCACTACAAAACACAAAGCCCTCCCTTAATTTACCACCCCTTCATTTTAATTAAAAGGCCCATAATTTGTGAAACCAACCCCTTAATTTTACCTTAAAATCAGATTTAAGGCATGAGTTTGAAACCCCTTAATCTTAAACTTAAAGTGCAAATTTGAAAAATTAAAGACAAAATGCATTGGTTTTACCCCTTAATCTGTGCACTTTCCCCTTAATTTTCCCCAATTTTCTGTATAGGGGAAATTGAGGTTAAAAACAAAGTGTAAAATAAAGGCATTTGGTTTCATAATGAATAAAGGAAGAGGAGCTAAAAGGAGTGTTGGAGGACTGTGGAAAATGTGCCCTGAGAAGATCAGAATTTCAGCATTAGGGTTGTTAAAACAGGGAGGTGGGACAGAAGAAGGAAGGCAGTAAAAGAGAAGGAGGGCTTTCCTCCAAAAGCAAATCAACCACTTACTTCAAGACAGGTTACCAAAATTACACAACAAACCTTGGGCTAATCCTGCATGGATTTGGGAGTGTTGCTGAAGACCCCCTTGACCACTGTGTAGCCCATCACAGATAACACATTAAACGAGAGAGATAGGACGAAATGTGCAATTCAAAAGGGAAGTGCTTTAATTCCCTTATCGCTCAAATTAGCTTAACAGTCTCTCCCTTTTCTTTCCACGCTTGTCATCAAAAAAAAATCCTCCATGCTGCTCCCAAACTCAGACTCCCAGAACTGTGATTAAATAACATCCGAGCCATCGTTTCATTCGTGGCAGAGACATCGCTCAGTGGCTACTCTGTGCTGGACTTTTAAATGGATTACACTGTCATGACTGATTATCGTGATTCTCCTGATTCAGACTGTTTTGGTGCTGGATTTGCAAGTTTCTGCGAGTCGAGCGACTGCGTTTCTGCTGCATTTGTGCTTAATGCTGTAAACTGACCACCAGAGCCCTATCTTACTGTGGCAAAAAAAAGGAAAGGGGGGGGGGGGCGGTATCCGAGCATGTGTCAGAGAGTGAGGCATTGCAGTAGCACGCCTCCCCCTGACAATGTGTATTGATTTTGACGTCTGCCGCAGATGAACCTCTCAGTATGAATCTTCACGACCAGCCAAGGTGGTGCTCAGTGATCCCTAATGCTCACATAACGGTCCTGGGGAATGGATTTCAGATAAACATTATGAGCCTGGCCGTCAATAAAGAGCCTCATTTATGAATTTTGTTTTGTTTCTCGGTCCGGACCATTTCTTTGGGCCTCTCTGGGCCTAAACTGACTGCTGACTGATGGGTTTTTAGGGTGGGTGTTTGTTTATTTATTTATTTATTTATTTATGCTCTGGTCGTCTCGATCTCCAGCCGCGACCGCCCGGAGAAGGGTGGCTCAGCTGCCGAGGAGTGGGCTTGAGTGGTGTGGATTTTGACAGTTGCGGAGACAGCTGCCAAAGGGACATATGTCGGGTAGATTCCGAAGAATGCCGTGATGTTGTGCGAGGGCTTGGCCAAGCCCCGAGTACGTCTTGTCACACTTCAGGGCCACCAGGGCCAATGACCTCGCTCCCAAAATGACCCCACTCTCCACTGCTGACGCTGTAGGGGTATTGGAACCATGATATTTGGCCATGACAATTACATGTCATGGCATCCGCCTGGTCAGGCCAGTGCCCATGAACTGCCCAGACCTAGAAACCTCAAAACAAGCCTGGAAGACGCCCTTAATGTTTCATAAGCAGCGCATTCCTCCCCTGCTGTTCCTCTTAAGCACCCATCCTGAGCTTTGGCTCCTGTGCCAGCCTTAAATCTACTGCACTAATCAGGTCTCTGAGCACTGGTCCTCATATCTGGCAGGAGCCTGGACTAGATGTTGGGCATTCCGTGCACCCGAACAAATCCCCGGTTTAATCTATCGCACCAGGCATTTCGGGAGGGAATTTCTTCGCGGTGGACGAGCCTCGTCCATCATGTTGTGGGTGATAAGCAAAGTGGGTGTCGCTGGGCCAGAGCTCGCCAGAGCCTTGCGAGACAGAACCTGAATCTCCATCGATCGCCTTGGCTTTCAATATTTATAGCTTTCCTGTTCAGAAAAGCAGAAAAGTCTTGTTGCCATCTCATGCAACCAGACAGTCCCCCCCCTTTTAAGGATGCCATGGCTGGAATAGAGACAGTTATGCAAATGTGTTCGCTTAGTATGCGGGTGTCATAACGATGCAGTGAATATCAATCAGAGCCTCAGACAGGGCAAAAAAAGGTGGAAGTGCTTCATTATAGGGGGAAGGGGGGCTCACAAAACATCACTCATGTCCTCATGGTAGGTAAAATGCCATTGCTATGCTGCCCACTGTCTATCATGTTAATATGCTCCTCAGAGCTCCAAGAGATATCCAAAAATTGTTCCACTGGATGTCCCATCTTTTCATTTCCAATCTCTTCCATTCTTGACCCGATTTCACTCCATTCTTCCTCTCTGGCCAATCCCACCCTACCTTCAGTCTGTGATTCATCCCAGGCCAGATGCACTGTAATCTAGTTATTGCCATAACAACGTCCCAGAGTGCACCAGCTCTGCCCAGCGTCAACAGACCAAAGCGCTGCTCTCCCCCTCTCTGGTTATTGCCTCTGAGAGGTCCTTCTTCCTGACCCAGCCCATAACACAATTAAAAAGCCCACATTACAGTGAATGAAGAATAGCCTGATTTGATTAGGACAGAACTGATGAAGGCCAATGCTCTTCAAAAAGCCTGCACTTTTCCTCTTGTCACCTCTTTAGGGACTCAGGTCAGCACAGATGAAAAAGAAAGACTCAGATGATGTGATGTGCTGTGGAGAGCTCTGGGGTTCCTTTTATCTAAGAGAACCTGTTTTTGAGGAATACAAGTGATAAAAGACATCGAGGTGGTGGATCCCTAGTGGGTAGGATACTTTTCTCTAGACCAAGAGGTCATGGGTTCTAATCATACCTTCAGCACTCCACCACTGGGTTCCTGAGTAAAACCCTTAACCTCAACTTGCTCCAGGGAGACTGTCCCCTGTATTTAGGGAATGGAAGTTGCTTTGGATAAAAGCATCTGATAAATGCCGTAAATGTAAACCGAGAAACCGCAGAATTGAAAACAATGGTTCAGAGGTCAAGGGTGGTCAGGACTCTCACTAATCCGGTTGTCTGAGAAGTTTCCTTTCATCGTTTCATTTTTTTATTTTTTCATCATTTCAGGACAGTGCATGTGCTACAAAGCTCATCAAAATGATCCATATGAATGTATACACGTCTTGGTCACTGCAGCTGGAGAAATATATTGTTCAGTCCCTCACCCAACCATTTTCCTCAGCTCACCTGTGAAGGAGGGGTGAAATAAGATTCCGGATGCTGGTAGATGGAAAAAGAAAATCCATTTACTTGGAGTGGCCCGCGGGCTGGAGGCAGAACTCCACAGACACTCAATAGCTGCATGCAAAAAAAAAATCCCTCTGGCAGAAAGCCAGTGATCACACCGCTGACTGTTGACCTCAGCACTGTCCAGTTTATACACAAACACACACACAGAATGTGCCTCCCATCCCTTGACTCTTGCCTTATTTTCCTTCCTTCCTGGTGAAGCTTGGTCACTGTTCTCCATCGCCTCACACTGGGACTAAATCCAGAGACGAGGGATCAACAGTTTTACTCACCAAGGAAGAATTCACCTGTCAAGGTTCTTTTCTAACCCCCCATCTTCTAAGCCCCTCAACATCCCCAGGGTGGTGCTACTGCAATAGCACTTTCACAGTTTGGCCCCATACCACAGTAGCATGACCCAGTCTGCCCATATCCTGCCCAAGGGAAGCTGATCCCTTTATGGAACAGAGGAAGGGCAGGGAGTGTGGAGGCCATGCCGATTCAGCTCCCTCCCTATTATCAGCCACCACCGCTCAGGTGGAGGAGCTTTTCTTATCCTCTGTCCACCCAGGGGAAATGACTTCCGTGGCTGCAGCTGGAGACTAGGCTTCCATTCCTTTTTTTTTACCAGCTGGCTGAAATGATCTCTGCCCTGCTCTATCTTCTTCCCTCTCTTCCCCCTCACCAGGCCACCACATCACAATCCAGGCAGCAGCAGGCATGGCTGAATCAGAGCTTACTGGCTTCACCACCTTGCTCCCCCACCACACACCCTCCCTTTCTGTCTCCCAGGTGGGGGCTGGCGGGATGGAGAAGGCTTGGAGGTGGAGGGCTTATGCTGGCAGGCTGACCAAATAAGATAAGGGAGTCAATGCACATGCTCATCAACAGTCAGAGCCCATCAAATATTCATGGGCCTTGACAGACCCTACAGTAAAAGGGCCAATTTGCCTGACTGTGGCTGGTGCACTAAAATTGGCGGATGGGATCCAGCCTCCTGGACGTCCACGAAGGAGGGTGGGGGGTAGGAGGCAACCTCAGGACCAGGCTGGCTTTACCCTCCTCTTTTTTTTCCTGTGGGTGGCTGTGTTCCCAGTGACTGGTGTGGACAGAGACCATGTGTGCAAGCTTAGAGGGAGGGGTAGGTGGGGGGGGGGGGGTTGGGGCTGGGAGCTCTTTGTCCGAGAAAGAAGTGGAAGAGGTGATTTTTGAGAGAGAGAGAGAGAGAGAGAAAGGGGGATGGAAGGTTGGGCAGAGTGCTGTGACAGAGGATATAGAAGAGGGATTAGGAGAGGGAACGGTCAGTGACAGAAGGCTTTAGAGGAATACTGATTTCCAAGCAGAACGTAAAGCCAAAAGCTTGTCACCAATGCACAAACACAAAATCTAGTGGGGGGCTCCTTGTATGACAAAGGTACAGCAAATTCCCTCCTGCAAGGCATGCAAATCCCACCCGGCACTGTCACTTCTAGGGTTTCAGGTACAAGTCTGCACAATGGAGGTAATACATCTAACTTGATTAAATACCATTTATATCTACATTTACTCTGTAAATTATTAATTAATTAAAATATTTAGTTTTTTTATGTTAACATTTCTGAATAAGCCACAGTGTCATAGAGCCGTTCCCCTAACTGAGAGAGAATAACTGTCACAGCAAATAAACATCAGTGTTGAGGAAGAGAGCCCTTTTTAAGGTCTTGTGTCACGGATTGCTTTTTGAGTGAAGGGAAAAATAAAGGGAAGCCCATCAGACACAGATCATTTAAATACATTCGTCTTAAAGGTACAGCCTGTAGAATTCTGAGATGTAAACAGAGGTTTAAAGACCTTTTCTTGTGTAAATTATCACTGTTTTTAGTGCATAAACCCAGACAAATATCATATTTGGGGGGATGTAACAGCATGTTAACACCAATTTACATAAATTACAATTACGCAGGGTACTTTCTAAAGCAAATTCATCTGTACAGTACTATACAGTTATATAAGACCTGCTACTTAAGACCTGGCCAGTCAGAACAGTAAACTGTCTTGAAAGAGTGCAAGCAGAGTGGTTGAGAATTGTCTATTGTCTATTCTGCATTCTTTGTGTTTCCTGTACATAAAATCTAGATTGTATATCATGGGCAGCTGGTAGCCTAGTGGTTAGGGCATTCGCCCTGCGACCAGAAAGTCTGGGTTCGATTCCCAAGACCGCCAGGCACCGCTGAGGTACCCTGAGCAAGGTACCGTCCCCACACACTGCTCCCCGGGCGCTGTGTTCGTAGCTGCCCCC
>JBBPDC010030146.1:0-12326 GCA_037974485.1 Hemigrammopetersius urotaenia | reverse complement strand
TCCTCGACTCTGCAGTGCTGTGAGTGAAATCAGCATTAAGGAAAGAGACTAATTGAGGTTGTGTTTTACAGACTGAGGCTGATTAAGCACGCAGAGAAGAGAAGGACCCATGTATGCCTACTCTTGTTCTGGAGGCAGTTGGTCTCATGCAAGCCGCCCCACACCGGAGACGGTACAACCAGGACACTGCAAGCAGAGGCACTTCCTAAACCGAAGGAGTCCTGGGATTTGCTTGGACTGTGTTTATGTTACTGTTACTGGAATCTTTGTTTTGAGTATTCTTTATTTTGAACTTTATTAAACTCTGCTGAAGCATTCAACCCGTTCACGTCTGTGCATCCATTATCACCCCAGGCGTAACATCTTGTAGCATATTTGGGGACATATTTAAGGTTTACACTATAAAAATAGGCATTTTAAAGCCTTTTTTTTTAACCAAAACACAACGCATTTTTTCAATATACGCTGATGCTCTTCGAACGTAAGTCACGCGAAAGATTACTGTAATTCATTTAAAATAATAACTTTGTAAGGTTTCATGTTACATAACTTAAATATTTACACAACTTACTTCACTTAAATAACTTATGGTAAGAATGAACTTATTATATAGTTTAATAACATACAAACATGATGTGTTAAAATATTTTTGAAAATTGTTTGCACATAGCACATTTTAACACATATTTCACATTATTAAACTATATAGTAAGTTCTTTGAACAACATACCCTGAAAACGAGAGGTATTTTATAAAAAGCAATAAGAATGGTTCTAAAAAGATATCTGAAATGTATATTGGCCTGCTCCACCCCATTGTCACAGTCGCATGTCCATTATTCCTCATTAAACTCCAGCTTTGGTTGGTAGTGGCTAACTACAGTGTAAAAGTGTGGTTGTTAAACTGGGTCAGAACTGGGCAGTTTTATGAACATTATTAACAAGCGTCTCAGGCACAAGGGCATATGCATTGTTGTGATAAGCCAGGCTGCTAAGCATTGTGAAAATATTCACATCAAGGTCAGCTCAGCACAGTCACACACTCTTTAAGTTCAGACTTACATGAGTCAACACATGCGATAATCCCTATGACCTCAATCCAAGTAGATACAAAAGCGTACAGCTCTGGAAGTGACATCTGAACATATTGGTAGAAGCAGTGATCTCACATTCAATAAAATTATTTTGCCCTGTTCTTAACAGTACAGTTAATACTGCATGGTTACTATGAGTAGAGTCTTCCATTCGTGTAACAGAACGTCACTGTTCAGAGTTTTTGACAGTGTCAATAGAATACACTGATAATTGTAAAAAGTAAAAGACACTAAGATAAATACATGTTCATAATGTTCATAATGCATTTTAAATGCATTTATAATTTGTTGTATAACATCATAAGCCTATGTAATTGCTCAGATACAACACAGTTACATTCAAAACACTTTATAAAGCATATAAGACTGTAACATTTCAGAAAGTCAGGGTTCACAATGCATTATAATATCTCAATATTTATAAAGTCGTTCAGTAAAATCTTTAATGACTTGTTATGTCACTAATGACGTATTGTGCATGTAACTGTTTAAAGAAATTCTACAGGGTATATCCTGTATTATATGTAAGTCTGGTTATTGTGTTTGTGCATTTCTACAATTTCAGCATAGAAATAATACAGTAGACCAGCACTGATGACATTACTGTTGTCTGAAACTACATTAAGCTTCTCTAGTTTTAGGCAACAAAATATAAGGTAGTGAACCCACACAAACCTAAATGGCTAATGAGTGTAGTTACATTGAAGATGCACCATGCCTAATAAATTGGCTAGTTGGTGTATATGCAGGATATATGCCGATCTCATACAAAGATAGAAAATAATAGATTAGGCCATGCCCCCAATTCCACAGTCCAGGACTAAAAGAAAGTGAGTGACCTGAGGGTAGGACACGGATCTGACCCTTCAGTGGAAAGCCACAACTCTTATTACACTCCAATGCCTTTTTGCCTGAAGGAAACAAACTGATGACAGTCCTCTGAAGGTGACAGGCCAGCCATCTGCTGCTAATGCTGTATACGTTCATTACAACACTCTGGGGCCTAGCCATTTTCCCCAAACAAGCTAAACCCAACATGACTGATGTCTCTCAGAAGACTCCATGGCAAAGTTAACTTCCCTAATCACAGGGATGGGGCAGTCGATGGCTAGACTGTGGTGGTCAGTGGCTGTAATGGGAAGTTAACGATGATTGAACAGACAGAACAGATAAAATAGGCTGTCCATTGATCGGGCAGACTGAGGCACGCAGGCAGTCGCTGGTACATAGCAGAGACATTATTTGTCTCATTTGAGCTCAGAAAGCACTGTGTTCACTCTAGCTTGGCTAATAGTGCCTGAAATGCCACTGCATATGGTACAAATCGGATATCTGTCAAACAAAATGAGGGATGGAAGGGAAAGCAAATTAGCAATGGTGAAGTAAGCTGTCCATTACAGGAGGGATACATGTGAGTGTTAAACAGAACTGGCACCTTAAGTTTGGTCAACAGAAATGCTTATGGCACGTATGTTTTTGTCATTCTATCAAATGTGACATCATGGATGTCCGGTAGATTTTACAGATGTACCCAGCAAGTGCTTAATGCTACAACCAGCAGGACAATTTGTCACTACTTCTCTCTTACTCTATAACTCTCACCCATTATCTCAGGAATGTGTGTGTGTATGTGTGTGTGAGCGAATGTGTGTTTCAGGTAAATTATCTTGGAGACATATTGTCTAAACATGGCTGGTTGCCTATACTCCTTGTTCACTAATTGGCCAAGCAACACTTTTCTTGTCAGTTTGGCATCATCCTTGGGAGGTGAAGTTCATCCATGCTTTGTTTGTAGCCATATTTATTGTTTTTGCAGTTTTTTTCTTTCTTTCCATATCTAGCTCACTAACTTCTTGGTAGAGCTTTCTCATTATCCTGTTCTGCCACAAACTCACAGTTTGAATCATTTACTGCTCTCGTTATGAAAGCAATGGACAAACTTTGTCTTATATGTCATAGTGTCAGCATGGACACAACAACACTGAGAGAAACTGCTGTAGCTTATCAAGCGCAGATTGTTATTAAAACCATGAGGAGTTACAGAAACGTTGGCGCAAAAGTCACACCAATTCTTCTCTTTCCATGTCTCACATACATATTTGCTTTTCTTTGTAACAAAAGATCTGCAAAATCCATTGTGTGCTTCATCTTCACTTTTAACACAAACAGCAAAAACTCTAAATACATTAAATATATATTACAGCTGTTAAACTGTTAATTATAAATAAAGATTAATCACATTAACTTTTGCTCAGATTTGCCTCTCAAGAATTTGCTCTCTGTATAAAAAAAAAAGCTATTTTTTGTTATATTCATATGAGTGGACAAAAAGACTTCATTAGAGTTGATTTCGTACTTTCAGTAATTCCATGTAATAGTCATTGCATGACTGTAGGCTTCATACAAACCTGGACATTAAAATCATGTGAACGAATGCACTATCCAGTTTTTCACATTCCAGTTTTGGAGCAACAGTGCCATGTTCTACACAACTGGATATATAATATCACACATAGAGTCAAAGGTTTAAATTCCTCTGGCGTTGTTTCTCTGTTGTGCTCAATCACTTCCCTTTATAAAGCTTGTGAATCCTTTATTTAATAGCTGTTAAGGGTGATTGAAGCTTATCACTTTGTAATTTCTTTTGTTAAACTAACAATTTATTACATGAACACATATTGATTTTAGTAAACCTAACTTTTATCTAGATTCAGTATTTTACAATTACAGACTGTAATTTATCCCCTTTACCTTACAAATGAATGCTCAGGACCCTCACAGCTCTACCACTGAGCAGGTGTTATTTTAGTGGATTGGTCACAGCACAGCACTTCAATGACATGGTAGTGTGTGTGTGTGTGTGTGTGTGTGTGTGTGTGTGTGTGTGTGCTGCACAGGATAGATTATAGAGAGATATCACTGCTGGGTGGGAACAGACCAATAATAATTAGAAGAAATTCAACCAATAATGTCCCTAGAAAATGACCACTAGCAATAGACTGGATGATGACTAATGCAGTCTGCAGCATCAAATTAATTATTTGCAATAATTTAACAGTCTTTGTCTGCAAGGTGGACCAAGTATCTAATAAAGTAGATGGTAAGTGTAAACAGTGTTCTGCTGTACATCTTTAATCTCCAAAATGATAAATAACATTTGAAAAGAAGGAAAATAATACTAACATGTGATGGATGAATTGCATCCAATTTTCATGTAAGAAAAATATATGCAAAAGGAGATTCCATATTCTGATTTAACAGTGAGTACACATATATCACTCCACACTGATGACTAGAGAATCCTGCCACTGAATTAATATCTGAATAAATGCAAAACATGGTTTCAAAGTGAGTTGCAATGAAATGCAATAAGGGCCTAATGAGAGATTATGAACCGGGCTAGCATCGGTGCTAGAGGTCTCCCATCATTTTGAAATACAGAAACCCAAAATGCCATCTGGGACGCCATCTGGAATAGGCAATGTGTGCAAAGAATTTATGTTCAAGGCCTTAAAGTTGAATATTTAATGCAAGCATAAATACAGGTCAGGGAAATATATGAGATTTACCGGCAGCTTATCTGCAATAAATAAATTCCAAACAATTTAATTTATAACATTCAGCCTAACATCAATAGTCGGCTGCCACACATAGATCATATACTTATATCCCTAACGTGCACATATGGCCAAAGACTACTTATTTGAAATCATGTAAAATTCATGACCAAATCTGTGCATAAAAGTCCTGGGTAAATGTGACCTGGTGGAAATGGAGTTTATTTGCATGAAGGCAGTGTGCTTAAGGTCATTGGCTTCTATCTGATTTAGATTCAGTAACATCAGAAACTTAAGGTGTATTTATTGCATGCACTTTTTTTGGCCTGTGGCTTTCGTGGCTTGTGCAGGAGCGTTCCACACTAAAATCTGACAGTTCCTTACTTTGTATTGTAAATGGAATTTGCTCTGAAAGCGCATGTGTGATTAGAGAACCGCGGCTTCACCACAGCAGTTTCAGGCAAGTGCTGATGCAGACAGCAACCATCTAGTGTCTCTTTGATGTTGTAAGTTATTTTTAAAAGTAAATAATAATTTTTCATCAGTAACACAATGTTTCCCTTAATGCTGGTCACTCGTCTGACTTATGACTTGCAGCGTGAGCTATGGCTGTGCCAAAGTAGTTATGAGTGAGGAAGCAGGAAGATAAATGCTCTGTAAAGATGATTTTTAAAGGTGTGTAATGAAAACAACAGCTTCACAATGTGATTTGCTGGTACTGCTTTAATGCATGTCAAGTATGCCTGACTGTTGCAGCACATCTTTTGTTGCGTCCATAACAGCTGTGTAAGAATAGTTTAAACTTCCTTTCCTGTCCTATTTCATTGACTTTGATCGATTTGGTAGTCAAGTGGATCCACATGCTGGTCCAACCCATCAATATATTTAGTGAGGCCATGGGTTACAGATCAGATGAAATTGGGGCATGCAGATCTGTTCTGTTTAACTATTAGGATGCAGTCAGTGTTTTGTGTGATTACCAAATCTGTCAAGACCGTCAAATGTAAAAAGGTACAAATGCAAAAGTTTTAAGTGAAGAGATTATGGTAAATTGACTATAATCTTCAATTGCCATTTACTTGAACTGCTGTGTCAAGAGTTAGAATGCTCATTGTTTAGTATTCCAAATCAGTGTGATGGTACGCTTCAATGCTAAATAGAGAACCACACACCTGAGTTTTATCTACTTTAATAAATAACCGCATAAACAAGCCTATTAGAGATTGATTTGAGGCAAGTGTGGGTGGCCTAGGCATGCAGTCATCATGATGGTAATTACTGGGGTTTAAGCCTCCATTACTTGTCATCTACATGAGTCTCATAACTCCTTTAATGTAAAATAAATGAAGCAATCTTCAGGCACCAAACATGTCTTGCCTGAGTAATGATATGTGGATAAGGGGGCAATTGTGTAAATTGCATAAAAGAATTTCACAATTATCACTCAGAACTTTGTTCAGAAGTTCTCATACCCCTTGGTCACTGAACTGGACATGGTAGAAAAGAAGGAATCAAGCTGAATTTCTCCAGAGAGGAAACAATACAATTGGCACAGGTAGTTCAGTGATATGCATACCAAGTGAATTACATGACATGTCATTCATCATAGTGAAAGGTAATAAGCTACCAATCTCTGAAATAAAAACTTGCAGCACTCTAGGGTTGGATAAATGTGTTCACAAATTGAGAAGTGAAGAGTAGTCGAAGAACATGACAAATGTAAGAGATCCAGATCATGACATCATGTCTTAAATGGTTTCGGGAAAAAAAAGGGTTGAAACGGAAAGCCTTACATATCAGCCATACATGTTGATAGGTTCCTTTATAGCACTGAGAGAGTAGATTTTTATTACATTGAAAAAGATAGAGTAGATACACTTAATACTTTGTAGAAATGGCATTGAATTATTCTCACCCTTATTTATAAGCTTTAAAGGTTTTTGCAATTGTAGTAATTGTAATGTTTATCAAGTGTATTTATGCAACAAATATAGAAAATATTTATGTTCCATATTTGCCCATTACCACAAGAAAAATGTTACAGGTGATTACAAAATAAATGTTTTTCAAAAAAATATGTTGTAATTACTGGCACCTCTTACCATCTTCTCTGTGTTCTCTTCTTGGGCACAGCCTGTGTGTTGTTCATTGGATTAAAGAGAAAAATTAGATATGTTTACTTAATTAAAGATGCTTTTAATTGTCAGTGGTTTATTTTGCAATTTCACGCATGCACCCATTTTATTTAATCATTACTTTAGGATATGGTACTATAAGAGCTCAGCCAGAGAATATAGATGAGCAAATCTAAACTGTAGCTATCAAAGAGGATGATCTTCTTTTGCAGGCTCCAGCTTTGAGATGGTATAATGAACTGCATCAAACCAAAATCTCGGTAGATTCAGCAGCATGTACGGAAGGTATAGGTTTGATGTTACCGCAGTACTAAACTTGCCATTGCTTGTTAGTGTATGTAGCTATGCATTGGAGCACGTATTTCAATTATACCATGAGCAGGCATATGCATAGCAACTGAACCTGAATGCTGTTCTTACATTATGGATGCAATTAAAGACCTGAATATGTCTTTGATTACAGAATAAAACTGGACTGCGCTCAACATTAAATAAAAAATCAGTTCTGTAACATCTCCAAGTGGACGTTAGACGTTAACTATGGACAGTGGGCAGACCGTGTCTTTTTGGAAACATAAGCACAGTCACACTGGAACAGAAAAGGGCCTTCCCAAGCTGTTGCTTAGAAACATGAAATACCAGAACAGTCCAATACTGCTTCTGATGAGATTTGGACTATAAATATAAAGGGAACAGCAAAGATTTGTACTAAAAACAAATCTAGGGACATCTGGTCTATTTTGAATTTTGAAGTTTTGTTATTAGTAATTAAGAAAAAAGTAATAAAAAACACCTTTAACTAGAATAAAAAACATTTTCTAATTCTTTGGATGGATTTAGCGCAGCTTCATCAAAATACCTTCCAGCAGATGCTGTTTCCATAATGTGTTTTTCTCAAATGTATTTTAACTGTTTCTTTCCTTTTCAGTTACTTTAATTTGTGGTTTCTTGTAATGTTTGGGTTTATCTTCCCTGTTCTTCTAACCTATTGTGGAACACAATGTTTTTCCTTTTTGGACTAATGCCATATTCTTGTTAAGTTTCCTCTCTGTCAGCTGTGTTAGCTACTCATTGGCTCTGCTTCCCAAGAGTCCTTTTCCTGGTTGACTTTCTCCTCCTCGGCTCAGTTGGCAGGTGAGTGTCCCCTGACTGTTTCCCAGTGTTTCTCAGCAGTTCATGGCTGATGAGTTCACTTTAACACCTCTCATACTCTGGTTAGGCATCAGACTAATTTTGGGCACTGGCAATGTGGCCTGCTGTGATGGCTGGGCATTTGCTCAGCTTTAGGATGCTTTCAAGAAATTGTCTGCTGGCTGGAGTTATCTGGGCTAGTATGTACTGGTGGTCATTGCCATGAACCTGCCATGGCTTATTCTCCAACTCAGCTGAGGGATTTAAACTAAATCTTTGTAGACCCAGCCCATCTCTTTATACTTAGTACAGGTTACCTAAAATCACTTAACCACCACACTACATTCATCACTCATCTAGATGACACTGGAACCGGTGCTACAGGTCCACTACAACCTCGATTTACACCTCTAGACTGAGCCATTAGTGATGCGTTGGCACTAATAGGGCTTGTAATGTATGTCAGGAGTCCTTAATAATCATGGACAGTCCTCATTATTATCCACTTAACAATCTACTGGCCAGCTCTCCGTCATTTGCTTTATTAAACTGTCATTTGCTTAATGGTAAAGCCACTAAGCTTAAAAAGAATTTAAGAATAAATAAAATACCAGGACATGTTGCTTCTGAAAACTCTGAATGACTTACCACAAGTTAATCTGCTGACCCCTCCTGGCTATAATTTCTTTGCTCAAGCCTGCCTAACCACTAAAACATTGTTCTTCTCCTTTACCGTGCACACAAGTATTTTGCTCCAACGTTGTTATTATTATTATTATCATTATGACTATTATTGTGACTTTCCTACTAAAATTATTAAGGCATCCTGGAATATTTTAATAATAGGCAGAATGTTGACTTCCCCACCCATGATCATGGTCACGTTCTTGACCAGTGATGTTCTTCTGGGCTTGATGTTTCTGTCTCTGGTTCTCTGTCAGGATTCTGTAACGACAAGCTAATTGAAACCTGCTTTCCTTCACCAGTCACAATACATTGACAAAACTACCTATCAATATTTCAGATCCATTGATCCAAATCTCTTCTAATCATCCCTCTTTGCTTTCTACCATCTCTCTTTCTCTCTCCTCATCTTCCTCTGAGATTCTTACTGTTTACAGCTCTCCTATCTCTCCAAACATTGGTCTTTAAAGAAGACGTTCGGTGTGAAATAGACCTGGGTGGTATTGAAATATGATAACAAGTATGAACTTTTGTCGAGTAGCCCACCTTCATTGCCCCCCCACCCCCCACCCGCCCCCACACACACACACATATTCCGAAACACAGCGTTTTTAGCTGTGGCTAACCTCAAGGCTCTACTAATTCTAGTGCTGGGGGCACCACATAGCCAGTGCAGATAAATCACAATTTTTACACCATTATCCACACTTCATTTCTAGAATTCTAGAGGGCCATGACATTTAAAACGAGACATTGAGAACTTTGAAAGTGCACAGGTAGTTTATTAAACAATTAGTTTATTAAACTGTTATTAAACAGTTTATACAGACAGTACCTTCAGGGAATTTTCCAGTCGCCGCCATCTTGAGCATGAACGAACAGGTAGGATAGGGCAACAGATTGCAAAGTGAATTCTGTGGAAATACGTGGATTGTCTACTCCTGTGGCACCAACTCCAGTCTACAACTAATGGGATTATTCACGTGACTAATCAGCTGTAGTTTCATTCGTGCTCGTCAGTGATTTTCTACCATGAAGCTTCAGGTCATGCCTTCTTCCTCTGGTGCTGGAGATCTGGATTGTGAAAGCAATTGGAGAGGCACAAAAACTGGTCTCGCTGTCCACTCATAATCCTATTCTGATCACATTGAGAAATAACAGGATTAAATGTTGCCTGTGCACCTTATCTGTCCTTTGTTATGAGTAAAGCCACCTGCAGACCTAGATGATTTTTCTTATTATTTATTATTTAACTCAGCAATTTAACAATGGTTTCAGTTGCTCCATGAAATAATGTAATTGTTTCCTCTGTTTCTTCCATACTAAAATGAATTACATTTAGAGTGCGATCCACCTGCTGTCTTCTTTTACTTGTACTATTCTTGCTGCTGATTAAAAGCTCAGATTCATCTTAGTCAATTCATCTTAGTGTCCAATTGGAGACAATTGTTCCTGTTATTGTTCCACTTGCCTTAACAACTGCAAAAGTCACTCTAACATTAAAAAAAATTTACTTGATTTATTTAATTTTAGTAACTAGCGACCAATTTCGAATCTGCCATATATTGCAAAACTTCTTGAAAGGGTTGTTGCCTCCCAGGTAACGTCCCATCTTGCCACTAATAATCTTTATGAATTATTTCAGTCCTGTTCTCGTCTGTCTCAAAGTACTAAGTCAGCACTTCTAAGGGTAGTTAATGACCTCCTTTCCAGTGCTGATGCCTGGGCTCTCAATGTTTTCATTCTTTTGGACTTTAGCTGTGATTTTGGCACTTTCTGTCATGAGCTCTCCTCTCTTGACTCTCTGCTATTGATATCACTGGTGCTGCGTTTTCCACCTTTCTGACAGACAGCCATTTACCTTCAAGTACAAATCCACCATGGCACCCGTTAGCTGTGACTGTGTCTTAGGCCCCTTCTGTTCAGCTGCATGGTTCCCCTGGGCCAAATTATCCGCCGTCATGGTCTGAATCTTCATTGTTACACTGATGACACGCATATCAATATTAGCTGCAGGTCTTCTACATCTGCTCCTCGTCTCCCATTCCTCAACTGCAATCAAAGCCTAAAACTGTGGATGAATACTAATTTTTTATGCTTAATGCAGATAAACCTGACCTTATACTAATTGGTTACAAATCAATAACCTCATCCAAGTGCCCTTTCGCTCTGGTCACTGGTGGTACTGTTATTAAATCTTTGTGACTGTATGTTATCTTGGACTTATTGATTCTTCCCTTACCTTTGAAAATCATATCATCGCCTTACCTGAAATACCTTTTAACATTTTTCCACCCCTATAAAATTGCACATCTCCATCCTGCACAAAATCTGATGATTTTGAAATGTTTATTACAGCTTGTATTACTTCTCAAGTAAATTATTGCAATGCTCTGTTCATATGTCTCTTAGCTAAGTCAGCTGCCCATCTCCAGTACTTTCAGAACTCTGCAGCACACCCACGCTAAACGCTCAACACACATCACCCCTGTGTTCCACAAACGTAACTGTTCAGCTCCCTCTTCAGTGGCGTATACAATTTTAAATTCTACTGTTTACATTTACAGCACTCCATGGCCTGCCTCCTTTTTATCTTACACAACTACTTTAGCCACATTCCCCCACAGGCTTAGATATTCTTCTTCTGATTTAAACAGATCATCATGGGTCTCAGGGCATTTTTGAAGGCTGCACCCAAGCTATAAAACTCTCTTTCCAAGATTATTCATGATGCTACTTTTCTCCTCACATTTAAAACTCAACTGAAGACGTATCTCTTTTCTCTCTGCTACCCAGCTCCTCAAATAAATTATTTTTGTTTTACCTTTTTCCTCTGTAAAGCCTCCTTGGGGTGTGAAAAGAGTTATATACATGATTTTATCAATGCTTTAGTCTTTAAACTGATGTTAACTGTATATATTGAAACTTTTAGCCATAATAGTGTTGTGATATTACATGGTGCTGATGGGTGCTGACATCACAACAAGACAACATGTCATTAATGTGGCCTTTGGTGGTACAGTAATCCACGGATTTCGTCACACACAGATTTTTTTAAAGAACCAAAATATCCTTGCCTTTTATTTGAGAACCGAACCAGCCCAGCAGTGGTAATATGCTGAAAAGTTGTCAACCACCATAAAAAGAAGAAGAAGAAGCCTGCTCTGTGTCTTTTCCTCCTTTTTTAGTGTTTTAAACTTTCCCCCCAAATTTTCAAGTTATCTCAGTTTTATTTAGTATTAGTACACTGTGCCCTGTCTAAACATGTTGGGTAGAGAGAGATATTTCAATGTTTCTTTTGTGTACGAGTTTTTGCTAATGTTAAACGCTAATGCTAACAGATTTTCTCTCTCTCCCTTTCACACACCCACTCACTCACTCACTCACACACACACACACACACACACACACACGCGCGCGCACACACACACATACAAATAAACCATTATTTCCTACCTTGTCCCTGACTTCACTGAGCATCAGCACAGAGAGCTGTCTTTTTCTTTTGTGTACGAATCTTTGCACACTGCTAATGCTAACGTTTTTTTAAGCAATACATTTTTTTGATTATGATTATTTATTTACCTTTATATTTTCTTTATGGGTAATGCATTAAACTAAGTTTAAAATGAAATTAAAGTGGTCTGGGTGTCAGAATGCGGGCTGCTAGGCCCACACTCTGATTTGCCTCTAAGGGAACAGGGAAGGGACAGGCAGGCTGGCATC
>JBBPDC010030136.1:0-12326 GCA_037974485.1 Hemigrammopetersius urotaenia | reverse complement strand
ATTCAAGTTCTCAAGCCTGTTTCCTCCCAAGAGGCAGTTCAGGGTCCTGGGGATTCCTCCCCCGGCATCCTGACAAAACTAACATCCCTTACTCCATATAAGACTAATGTTTATGTCTATGGTTATGTTTATGTTACAGTCAAGAATCAGTTCAGAAGGAACCATAAATAAGTCATTTTAATCTGACAACCTCTCTTGTCTAGACTAGATTTCCCGATTTTTGGTTTTAGATTCTTCTTCTTCTTATTATTATTATTACTATTATCAGTGCAATATTTTATTCTTTATTAACTATACTAATTATTAATTACAAACTATTTTTAGAAAAGAAAATGAAACATTAAAAGTTGTGGCCTAAGTGAGGAAAAAAACATTTTATTACATTTTTGTTACAATTTTCAATGATAAATTGTAGAATTAATTTCCCATACATCAGGCTCTAAAGTGCTGCTACAGTAACAAGCTGAGAAATCCAGTGATTTATGTACTGAAATTGTGTCTGCTTGGAAGTTCATGCTGTGACTCGAGCACATTTAACCCTGTCCGGGATCCCGTGGCTCAAACGTAGTTAAAAACAACTGGAACAGACACTATTGGATTCACAGTTTTGGATTGGTTTTACTCACTGTAATTTACATTTACAGCATTTAGCAGATGCTCTTATCCAGCAACCGACATCTGTGCTTTACAGTCCACAAGAAAGTACGTCCCTCACACTGGTGAACTTAAAATTAAATGCTGCTGGAAGACTAAGAGTAACCAGAGAAGTATTTAGTCCTCCCAGTTAGTAGTCCCAGAAGGTTTTGGTGAAGGTTGTGTTAGTTAAGCCAGTTTATAAAATGAAAATGTAAATGTTTTCCCCAGCCATTCTCAGAGGAGGGTCTTCAATCCTCTTTGAAGACAGTGAGGGTCTCAGTAGTCCTGCTGTTCAGGGGAAGTTTGTTCCACCACTAATGCCAAAGCTGAGAAACATCTAGAGGTCCTTCTTCATCCGAGCAGAGGTCAGGCTGTGCTTGATGCTCTAAGTGACCTGTAGTATAATAAGTAATGTTTTTTTTTATTTAAGCTTTATTTATCCAGGTGAACTGTTTGATAACTAATTCTGATTCTCAATGTACCTTAAGTGTCCATAAAACAGCTGCATATCAGATCGGGACTTGATATCAAATCGATATTAAGATTTCAGACTCGGAAATAAAAGCTTAATCTGAAACCACCTCAGCTCCCATCTCATGAAATTAAATTTTTTAATTCTTTATTTATTAACCCCATACATGAAATAATAAACAAAATAAAAATCCTACGACAATGTTTATGCAAAACAAAATAAACAACAAAAAAACAATAGCGACAAAGAAAACAAAGCAGTAAAAACCCAAAATCTTTTCCCTCCCACCCACATCCCTCCCGTAGCACTGCCATATTTGAAAGGGTCGAAGCATATCATATCAGAGGATCTTAAGTACACACTGGACTCCAAAGTGCGTTTTGTGGTTGAGATCATTTGTCAGTTTCTCTAATGTGAGAGAGGATGATATTTGCCACATTCAGTTTTTGACAGTAGGGACATGAGCGCTTGAGAAGCTTGAGAAGCAAAATCATTTATTTTTTTTGCCAAAAACAAAAGAGTAGCAAGCATATTTATCATCTTCACTGTAAAAGAAACATCAGAAATGTGATTCCGTAAATACAAGACAGGAGACTGTGTAAATTGCATCTCAAAATGCTCTGTGCGACAGAATGAGAAATTAGGCTTCTGAAGGTTCACCTGGTTTACTTCTGAAAGCACATTGAGCGTGGCTTGATAAAGCTGTCAGCCGGCCCCTGGCGGAATGTGCAGAGACAGGGCTGGAGCAGATTTGAGATTGGCCACCTCCTGATGACCACCACCCTCTTTGAACCGTGAAAGAACATGTGCAGAGCACGTGGGGGCCACCCCCCAGACCCCTGAGGGTGTGTGTGGGTAGGAGGGCAGCGCAGGAGGGAAGCTGTCCCATACGGTACTGATCAGGGCGGGATACACTTTGACACATCCTTCCCCCTTTTGAGTCCTCCTAACACTCACCTGCTGGGGGTGGGCACGCTGCCCGAGCCCCACTGCTGATTGTGTGTGAAAGAGAGTGTGTGTGTGTGTGTGTGTGTTCCAGTGCATGCTCGCACGTGTGTGTGAGCCAAACCCCAGGCTGCTGCGAGCTAATGGTTCCCCGCCCCTGGGAGACGAGGAAGTGGAGGTCCGTCTGCTGAAATTGGCATGTCACGGGTGGGGGGCTGTTTAGGCTAATTGTTAATCACACGCAGCTCAAGATGAGTTAAAAACTACTGGCCTGAACAAAGCCAGGGTTCCTTACAGGCACCGAGGCCCAGCCAGCGAGGGAACAGAAAGGGAACGAAGAGAGAATAGAGGGGGAACAGAGCGAGAACGGAGAGGGAATGAAGAGAGAACAGAGGGGGAACAGAGAGAGAACGGAGGGGAAAAAGAGAGGGAATGGAGAAGAAACATAGAGGGAACAAGAAAGGGAACCAAGAGGGATCAGAAAGGGAACGGAGAGGGAACGGAGGGGGACAATGGCCGGAATCAGTGAGAGAATAACGCTGAAACACGGCCTCCACATGGCAGGGTTAGCCTCAAGTGTGTGTGTGTGTGTGTGTGTGTGTGTGTGTGTGTGTGTGTGTGTGTGTGTGTGTGTGTGAGCTTCCCCAAATAAACAGCTGTGTTTCTGTTGTCTTCCTCTGCAATTTGCAAGCAATATAATGAAATTTTGTTTTGTTTTTAAAGTTGAGTCGTGAAGGCTGAAAAACAAAACAAATGTTGCTCCAACAGTTTTAAAACAATTTAACAAATACCGAAATGAGATTTGTGTCAGAGAGAATTTGTGTAAATTAGATTTTTGTCCCAGACTAGGCTCCACAGTAGCAAATGAAGCCCACTGAATAGAAAAGACTGCACTGTTATAAGTACAGTATAAACAAACCAGTGGAGACTCCAGAGTCTCCAGACGACTGAAATCATCCTTATTTCCACAGAACATTCCAACGTTGGGTACTGTCGCCATAACGATGGCTCTTCATAATTGCGATGAGGTCGCCGTTGCTGGATTTGGCTACGACATGAACACCCCTCACGCACCGCTGCACTACTACGAGACAGTCAAAATGTCTGCCATCAAAGAGGTACCGCTTTCATTTCTTCTTTTGTGATATGCTGTCATCTTTCAAAAACAGTTTACAAGACGCGGGGCAGTTAAATGGCCAGGCCAGCTCTGAGGAGACACTGGGATACTCAGTGTTTGGGTGTAATTTACATTTGAACAATATATTTGAACTATGAGCTCAGAGGGCAGACCTTTATCTGACCTTCTCCTCGTCTTGTTTAACTGTTCAATAAATGGAAGATTACAGCCGCGGCGTAATTACTGGAATGAAGCAGGCATACTGGAATGTCATAAAATTCCTCTCTGTCAGTATTTGCCGTTCTCGTAAACGCTGCAATTTGGCGGCTAATGGACCTACTTGCTACTGCAGAGCTCTAATGAAAAGTCACACAACAAAATTCAGAGGTTTTCTACAAATATTTTTAGGACTGGCCCGAATAGTATGAATATTTAAGCATTATTCTTGATTCATCATTTTTTCCTTATTTAGCGTCTTACACAGTCAGTGCAATGTCTTCTGCAGGTACATATTTTTGTTCACCAAAGGTACTTACATTTTGTGCCTTAGGTACATTTTTCTCTTAGAGGAAATGAACAAAGCATTTATTGGCACCTTTTCCTAACATTATATAAAAGTACAATAGGAGGCATAGAGTCAGGAGGGGGTGTATGGAGTCAATCCAGCTTAAAAATATATACCTGCAATAGGAATATAGCAGAATTTTGAACTAAAGGTAATGAAGACGTATCCCTGTGGGTACCATCCCAGTGACCGTACCTTTTTTTTTTGACCCTTTAACATACACTCCCACATCCCCTGAGAATGCTAGAACATTCTTCCAGAAACTGTAAAGACTTACAGGAGTATATATGTCACGGTCGCGGGGCTAGGCCCCCATGACCGGGAGCTACCCTGGAAGAAGCAGGCTGGAAACCAGGGCTCCATGCTGAAGTGTTTATTAACTCAAAAAGAAGAATAACAAAAACAGGCACGCGGGCCAAACAGGTACTAGAACGTGGTACAGGAATACAGACTGGAAAACCAACGGGAAAATAGGGCGGCTTAAGGCGATGGACTGATAACAAGAAACAAGGCAGACAGGACTTAAATAGTGACAGAAATCAGTGGGCAAACACAAACAGGTGGAAAACATGAGACACAAACAGAAAACAGCTGATAACCAAAACACGTGACACATGAACAGAACGTGAAATCAAAATAAAAGCCCCCAAAACACAGAACAGAACCAAGACCAAAAAACAGAAAAGCAGTGGCCTCTAGCGGCCACCAACCCAACCCTAACAATATATCTCTGGTTCAAACAAAACATTTTGTCATGAAACCAAAAGAAAATGGCCATAACATAACAATGGACTTGATTTTGCACCAAGGGCCTTGTTAGAACTGTGCTTCCGGGGCTACGGGTTAATGAAACATGCCCTACATTAACAAACCGGCTTTTTGCAGCCGACCCCATCCCTCCCACCCTGTTAACAAATCAAAACTGTTGCCCTGAATTTTGCAAGATCCTTACAACGCCTTTATATAAGGCGATTAAAACCTGGTCGTTAAAAACTGAAAATAAGTTAACGAAAGATTTTAAGCGGAAAAACAGTGTTTAACAAAGAGAAATAGCCAATTTGTCATTTGTTTGGCTCCATTAATCAGATTTACAAATTTAATATAATTTAATGTAATAATTATTTTACCCATAATTGGACGTGGACCACTATGAGCTTAATTTTTTCTTCAGTGAAGCAACTAAACTGACCACAAAATTACACCAATAAAGAAGGATTGTTAAAGAGTTACATCTTGATTCTTAAGTCTCCTTGTCTGACATAACAGCACATCTGTTGTGACACTTTTTGGTATATCCTTCTCAAAAAGATATTCACATTTACGGCATTGGAAGTCCAAAGTGACTTCCATTCCCTAACTACAGGCGGCAGTGTCCCTGGAGCAACTTGGGGTTTAGGGTCTTGCTAAAGGAACCCAGTGGTGGTGCTGAAAATAGATTCAAACCCATGACCTCTTGGTCCAGAGGCTAATATCCCACCCACTAGGCCACAAGCACCAATGTTGTTAGTTATAAATGTAATTATTGTTGCTTAAAGATATTTTTTCTCAGGATAGCGGCAATTTCTTGCCTACACATTAGAGTTGCCTTTCATCTGATGTTTGGCTTTATGAAGCAGGTCATGTGTCATTTTTTGTTGACTTTCACTTTATCCAACTCAACACTGTGTGAGTAACCTGAAAATAACACAAGCATGCCTTCTTTGCATCCTTCGGGCCGTTTGTTATGGTCCCAAGTTGTTTAAGTAGTTCTTGTTTATGAAGTGACTCACTACGAGGTGCAGATGCAGCAGTTACTCCCGCCTTTTCCAAGTGCAGCCAAAGAGAACTGTTTCTCCAACTGTAGACACATAAGGAACATGAGGAAGAGGGATTGTTTCCGGCCTTCGCCCTTACCCTGTCCACTTCCCAACCAGCCAAGGCCTGAGGAGATTCAGACCCTTCCATTCATTCCGCCCTGGTCTTTCCTGCTTATGGAGACTGAAACCTTACTCCTGGATCTGCTAGTTTCGTTGTGGATGCGATCCTTCAAACGGGCCGGCAGACAGCCCAGGGACTTGGACCAGAGGCTTGGGACCAGGACCTACAGCGAGAAGCAAAGAATGAAAGAACTGAGAGGCAGCTGTGGATCCCTCCATCATCCCATCCCTAAATCCCTCCCACACAGCCCTCGAAACCTCACAGGAACCCAAAGCTCTGGTTTCAACCATTGAGCTCCAGGCCCCAAGCTCCGCTGCTTCGGGGCTCAGTGGCTAAGACCCAACCAAAAGTCCGTACATACGAACAGGAAGCATGACCTCCTTTCACTGCAGTTGGATTATGTCCTGAAAATCACGGAAAATAAAAACTGTATATGGCTGGGAAGCTGTTTTTTGGTGATCTGTCTCATGTTGTGATTGTTGGGAGATGCCCTGACCTGACAAGAGATGGTTTAAAGTTTTTTCACAGACGTCCTCTTCAGTCTACTACTTTTCAAAACCTCTCTTGTGGCTCCATTACTCTTTATAATGGTAGTAATAGACTGATTCTTACGTTTTCTTTTTTTATCAGCTTATTGCAAACAAGCATTAAATAAACATTTTTTACAAAAATGTTGGAAAAGGATTTTTGATTATGTTTAATTAAAAGTTAGTATGTTAATAATACAAAAAAACAGATCAATTATTTAAAGAATGTTTTAATGCTGTTAAATTAGTTTGACCTTTCCACTTTTCCACTGCTGTATGCTTCTCTGATATACATACAGCTATTATAGCTTATATAATATATAATATATATTATATACAGCTTTTATAGCTACTACTGACAGACCATGTTTGACACTGGCAGGCTACTTGGAAGCGGATGCAATCAGATTAATCAACAAGCAGCAAACTAACAAAAGCAACAGCATAGTGGAAAGTTCCAGTTCCTCTTGAGATCCTCCACTCCAACACGAATCTACAAACTATATGAACAAGAGCAAGAGGCTCATAGAGAAGTTCTCACCTCTGTTCTAACCGTACACTGCCTTTCTGTAAAAGTACAACTGAGGATGCTGCGAAACCAAGGCCAAGGACCAGGGAACGTTTGGGTGTTGCTGAGTTGAGGTCAGGGCCCTGTGCAGGCTAAAGGAAATGGCCTTCCCTGTTTCCACAAAGTTGGAAGCCTGTAATTGTCTAAAATGTCTTTGTTTGATGTGGTATTGTAATAATTTCTCTGAAATTATTAAAAACAGCCTCAGCCCAGTGTCCTCACTTCATACTCCAGTAGATCTAGCATCAGGCTTCCAGATAGTCACTCCAGAGAGTTCATTTCCACTTTGCTACACAGTCATCGATGGCTTGTCATTTTTACCACCCCAGCAGAGCCTTAGAATTGTGCATAGCAGTCTTAGCTTATGTACCACTGATTGCCCTTGGGAAATTACATGAACTCATTGAACTCAGTAAGTAGGTGAGTCCACATACTTTTAGCCATATAGTGTATAATACATTGCATTCATTTTATCCAAAGTGCCTTACAATTTGAGGGCACACACACATTTCAGGACAGCGAAAACCTGAGGACAGTTCTAAGCGCTAAATGCTCTATATATACAGCTCCGGAATAAAATAAGAGAGCGCTGAAATTTATTTTTAAATCTCTATGAAACCACACAAGCACCTCATTCTGCTTTATGAGGGTCTGATTAGTGATCAGCTGAATCACATCTTATTTAATGAGGAAAAGTATAAAACACTGCTGTAATCGACTCTCTCCTGTCACACGGAGACCAGTTGGATGGTGAAACACTACTAGAAGTTCCTCAAAGCTCATTATTGCTATTTTGTTTAAGAGAGAACCAGAGATTAGTTTTCTTTGAATTATTCAGGTTCTGTAAACGCTGCATCATTTTTCTTATTCTGATGTTTTGTAATTTAATTTTAAAATGATGCTTTAAAGAACAATATTTTTATTTGAAAATTATGAGAAATATTGTCAGCAGTTCTTAAAAAGCTCACGCAAAGCTGTTCAATTCAATACTTGCACCTATAGAAAATAAGACCTGAGAAACTGAACATTTTTGCGGGTCTCTTTATTTTTTTCCGGAGCTGTATGTGACCTGCACTCATCGGGTGGAACGTCCAACCACTATTGCTCTTCCTTGAGAATTTTACTCTGTGGAGATCACGTGAGATTCATGTTTAGGTTCTTGTGAACCCTGCATTTATGTGCCGACATTATTAATGTGAGTGTTCGATGAGGCCCATTTTGTCCATGCAGCAACAAAATGCACAGCTTATTGAGACTTTGCTTCCAGGGTCCTGCATTCAGAATGTCTGTTGACCATTTTCTCTCTATTTGTGTTTATCACACAGTCATGGACTCACAACATCTCAAAGGAGAAGGAGTTTCTCCAGAAGCTGGTGAAGGCCAACATCATCACAGACTTGACAAAGGGGATTTGAGTCTCCGAAGGTTGGCTGCCATTCCCAGAGAGGGAGAGAACTGAAGATGCTGGGATATCCAGGCCAGGGTACCAGAGAACATTGGCTTGTTTGGCTGCAGCAGAAAGTGGAAATTGACACCTCAGTAGAAAAGCACACGTGCCTTCTGACCAATGAGCTTCTGAGTGGGACACTCTGGGGGACTTTTTAGGTGTTCATGAATGTCTCAGGAGACAAACCGATCTCTGTTGAAATTTCATCCTCACCCACGGTTTGGTACGAACGTTAACGAACACTGTCAAAATGCAGCGGAGGCGGCAGACTGAAACGGCGCTGCAGGATAAGAAACTGACTGATTGTGCCAAACGTACCTCTTTCGGAGGAGATGGCCGCTCCTCTACAGCCTGAATGTATTCACTGTGTAAATATAATTTTTTCCAGCAAATTACAATTTGGTCTACCTATATGGAAGACTCCGTCCAGACCGGTCTGCAGTCCTCCTGCCCCTGCTGCCGGAAGGCCTTCGGATTGTTCCCTCTGAGCCTAGAAGGCTGTCCACCTCCTGATTATCAGACTCGTGTTTCATTGCCTCTTCTTTCTAAGGAGCAGAGACTTGATCTTTTTTTAATTATTTATTTTGGGATTTTGACGCTTTTTAACCAGAGGGGATTTGAAAAAAAATAGTATTTGTGTTGTTCTCTCTTCAATGGAAGCCTTGATTTAAAATTTTCTTTTCACTTTTGTTTTTCAATTTCTTACATTATATACTCTACAAATCATGTAAATGTACTCAACCTGGCCTTGCGAAGTCCTGATACCCTGCCATGCCATCGTCTGCCTCTATGCTGAAGCGCTTCTCTCTGAAAGTACCTGAGAAAGCAGATGTTTACGTTTTTGTATGTGGTCGACTCCGCACGGTGACATTTGTTTTCCGAATCCTTTTGCTTTTGTACTTTCGGACGACTTGCGGTCTGTATTTCTACGCTCTGTGGATTTCTATATAGAGATCTGTTGTTGACTTTCATTAGAATTTCAAAAGCTGTTCACCATGGCTCTTCACTGTCAGGGAGAAGAGCCTGACTTGGTTCTTTTCAGTTCTCACAGTAGGTGCCGTCATGTAGCTGTTTTGCAAAGCTTCAACTCAGAACCGGCAGCATGCAAGCCAAAGGTACAGGAAAAACTCACCAAGAATATGAGAGAAACGGTCAGCAGTGTAGATCCTTGGATATGGGAAGTAGGGCCTGATTGTTGTGAAGAAAGGGGTGGAAAATTTCTATCCAATGATGTCAGCTGATATTATTCCATATTTATGTATGAAGTTTTCATTTTACACTACAGTAGCTTTAGTTACAGGCTTTTACTGACTGGTACAGTATTTGCCCCACTCCTGACACTAACATGTAATATAAGATGAGACAAATTATTTCCTTTATCACCTGTTGGATGAAGTAAATGTCCCCTAAACTTAACATCTGATTGTATCAGCAACTAGATGTGTGCTGTAACTTTTGTATTCTCATCCATGGTCTTTCAAATTCTTGTCCATGATCTTTCAAATTCTCATCCATAGCTTTCAGGTAGAGAGCAGAATTCATTGTCCTCCAGGCACTGGAGTAGAAAAGTATCTTACCCTCACCATAATATTACATGTTTGACCGTTTGCATGAAGTTCTTATTGTGCAATGTTGTGATTTACAGAGCCCCACAGTAGTTTCAATTTTTCCATGGATCCCTTTTGAGCTACCTACTCTCTTTCTGAAGGAGGAATCAAGGATACTGACCTTATCTGAGATAAGCGAGACCTCTGGTTCCTTAGATGCTTTTCTGGGTTATTTTGTGAATTTCCAGATTAGTTGGGATTATTGGTAGGCCGGCCACTTCTGGGAAGATTCAACACTGTTCTAAGTGTTCTTCCTTTGGAGATAACGCTTTCACTGTGGTTCACTACATTCTTAAAGCCTTAGGGTGTGACTTTGTAACCCTTTCTAGACTCACTAACTTGATCAAGACATTTCTGTCTACTTCATGTTCCTATAAAGGATTTATTTAACAATATTTATATTTTACATGGCTAGCAGGGTTTAAGTCTCTATGTCAAATTGATCCCATTCATCCTCTAAATTTGAATCAGTTGACTGAGTAATTAAGGGAGCAGTTAATTCAGAAGTGGAGCAAATACTATTTCATGGCACCAAATGGTGTCCGTTTTTTCATTGACAAAATTCTTGAAGTCTATTGAAAATCAGAAACGTACATTCTTAAATAATATTGTAGCAGTTACCCTGCTTTCTTCACAGTGTTGGTATCTGTTAATTACCTCTTGTTATAGTTCTTTTGGATACACTTTAGTTTAACTATGATGGTGTTTTGTGTTCCAGTTCACCAGCCCATATTGATGTATGACATTTAAGTAAGGGGTGATTGATTAAGATCTTAGAGAAAACCACACACAGGTGGTTTTTACAGGGGGTCCTTGGGTTACGACACAGATCCGTTCCTTCGATGGTGATGTTTGTCAGAGCACAGCCTAGTCACTTACTGATGCTAACACAGTTGTTAAATCATAAAAACACAACTAAGTCACAGAAAAAGGAGAGCTCCCTCACTCATACGCTGTGATCTTCCGCCACGGGCAGCTAAACAGTGTAAGCCGAGTGGGAGTGAGGGTCATAAACTCAAAACATTGTATAACGAGACTGTTGAAACTCGAGGACCCCTTGCACAAGCATTAGCCTTATAGTCGGAAGATCACAGGTCTCGTCCCTCAGAGACCATGACCCTGAGATCATAACTGACCGGTTACTATTCTCCACCAAGAGTGCGGAACCTGTGTTAGAACATCACAGGTCATCAGTATTGGCTGATATTATTGGTCGGGCCCTAGAAGACTAGATCAGTGTCACCAGCGAGGAGTTATTAAGGTACAGTTAGTCAGGAAGTGATTAGACCAAATGAATGGCAAAGCAAAAACATGATTAGGGCTGGGTATCAAAAGTCGGTTTGCATACTTTAGACAAAAATGTTACATTAACAATCTACTTTAACGTGATATCTGATCAGCGCCACCTAGTGTGCACCCAAAAAAGCCGGGTTAATCAATGGGAAAACGAAAAAGTCTGGCAAGTCGGGCTAAAACATAAAAACACTGTCAATAAAGCCTCCACCAGGTCGGAGTTCAGACATCATGTATCACAGCTGCCCGAATACATCAGAAACTGTTAATTATTTGCCCTTCTTGCTTTTGCAAGTTAAAAGATCACTGTTGTCTTATTGCATGGCAGGCTTGAAGCCAGATTAGCATGTCCTTTTCCGAATTATTTCTCCAAAAATCTTTGGGAAACATCAAGATTTTAGAGGACTGCAAAGATCTGTAGCAATTATGTTTTACTGAAATGTCCATTGTGTCAAAATGTGCCTTGCTCAATTGGTATACTCCAATGACCGTTCATTCATTCGTTTGTTTTCTGAGCCACTTGCAGTTAACCAGGGTCACTAGGGGGCTTATAGGGCGTAAGGCAAAGAAACACCCTTTATAGGTCTTGTTTTAGATTAGATTACATAAGATTAAACTTTGTCGCTGTACAACGAAATGCAGATTCGCTTCTACCCAGAGCTCTGCTGTTTTGTGGTTGGGACCAAATATATTAGAGCTTTTTGAGCTATTTTTTTGTTGATCCATTTATTGTTTTTTGTGGAGAATTCAAAAGTTAAGATAATGTGAGATCTGTAATACGGTATAAAAAAGCTGCTTGTGTGCGTCACTTCAAGGAAAGTTTCAGACAATACCCAGCCCTAAATCTAAAATTTACCTGGAAAATTGATCATCTAGGAATTCCTATGTATTATCATATAGATATATATATATATACACAGCTCTGGGAAAAAAATAAGAGACCACTGCAATATCTGCCGTATCTTTTTAAATCAGCATCTCTATGTGTGACAACCATTCCATGCCAGTGATTAGTGATCACCGGAATCACATCTTATTTAATTTACACATCTTACTTATTTATATAAAACACTGCTTTAATCGACTCTCTCCTCTCACACTGAGACCAGTTGGATGGTGAAACACTACCAGAAGTTCCTCAAAGGTCATTATTGTCATTTTGTTTAAGAGAGAACCAGAGATTAGTTTTCTCTGAATTATTCAGGTTCTGTAAACGCTGCAGCATTTCTCTT
>JBBPDC010030127.1:0-12327 GCA_037974485.1 Hemigrammopetersius urotaenia | reverse complement strand
TGAGACGGTGATTAACAAGACGAGACGCAGGTGAGGCGGATGAGAGGGGAAGGACACAATCCGGATGTGGGGACTACGAAGGGAGGAAGAATGAAGGGAGGAAGGGAGGATTGGGATAAGGGAGGACAAGGCACGGGAACAGAACGAAATAGAATGAAAAGCGGACTAATATTCTGGGGATGGGACACGGTGTCTACGAGGGGGAGGCGAGGCGACCGTAACAGTTACCCATGGTAGGAACTGAACCCTGATGTCCTGCTAGGAAAGCAGCACTACACTAACCAACCACACCAACCCAGTACCATCCATAATTATTAATTGTGAATTCACTTTTTCATACAATATCAAGGATGGCACGGAGGGTTGATTGGTGTTTATAGCCTGAAATGCATACATTTTCTTTATTCTTTGTTTTTATTTTTAAGTTTATTTTTAAATTACTTCTTTGGTCTATTATGACAGACATCTAGAATTTCAACTCTTATTCATCTCTTATAACAAAATGTTACTTGGCCAATACCAATTTTTCATCTCTGATATATATGCTCATACCGATACCAATCTTCTTATACACCTGAGCTCTTAAGAACACATCTGTCTGGAATTTTATAACATACCCAGCGTCCCCTAGAGGAAGGTAGCAGGATTGAAATTGCATGCAGACAGTGTGTCTATTCTGGAGTTCTGCACACATGGCTGAGTCTCCAGTGGCTCTGTGTTAGATGTGTTTTACACTGTTTGTGCAGGAGTCTGTATTTTAAGTGCACTATGTAGGGAGCGGGGAGGCATTTGGTACGCAGCCCTTCTGTTCAGGTGTGTTATTCATGTCCTCAGAGTATTTACGTGATCTTTTGGGCTTCGTGAGATTCAATCAGATTGATGCATGATTGACTGGATATTAATTCTAATGCAGCACTTTCAATGGTACTTATTAACTAAGTTGTACTGTTTACATTTAATATGCCAGGTTGGCCCATTAATGGGCAAATAATTGTATCCATTGGAAAATATTGGTTGTACTTTTCACTAGTTTTGACAATATAAAATATAAAATCAAAATAAAGCTCTCTGTCTTTAGAAGCTAAGATGATTTTGGGCTAGTAGATGATTTAGTCCTAATGCCACCCCAACCCCCCTCCAAACTGAAATTTTGGCAACCCACTGGAGCACAGATTCAACAAGAGGAATGTCATGGGCTTTGATTGCAGACACAAACACAAACACACACACACACACACTAGAGTGCCCCTTAGCGTCATTGTCTGGCCTGTTTTCACAGTCCGCTGGTTCAAGCAGCCCTCCTTCGTTATCAAGCTGCTTCTCCAAGCACTTCTGATAAGTGCTGCATTCTGATAAGTCACGATGGTGAAGCTGTTATCTCTCCAGACATTTAAATCAGCAAAAAACATCTTAATCCCTTAAATACTTTCCTCCACCAAGCATAACAGACTCATTTCAACTCGAAACATTCGTTTGTGTATGAACTCTGAGATTCCGACACATCGCTGATCTGATGCTGGATCAAAGCCCGGGCTAATGATGAGAACAAACAGAGCGTAAGGATCTTCTGATGCCGTTGTTTTCCTCATTCCTTTCCATTTCCACAGTTTAGAAAACAAATGTACTGCGGCACCTGTTAATAAATTCCGATAAAACTCGCAGAGAACTTTATATCGCCACTAAAACACCCCCAGTTCTTCCACTCTTTGATGTTTTGGTGCAGCTCCCCAGGTTATAAGGTATTCTCATCGCTTTCCGGGTGGATGTTGTTGGGTCAGGAGAGGGAATGCGGCATGTTTGCGAGTGTTTTGTGTGAGTGAACTCAGCCTTGCTGTTGTTTTCCGAAAGGAGACACAGATAAAAACTGGAGGGCCTTCCGCCCATTATGCTGTTATGATGTGAACGTTGGATGGGACCGCTTCCGGACTCAGTATTGCATAACTATGACCTGTCCATCTCACAGGAAGCAGCAATACACAATCTTCAAGTAAACACTTCTGAGCTCGAGCATTGTGCCTGACTGCAAGCGCAAATAGAAAACTCTCCAAGAACTACAGCTGCATGACAGAGCAGTATTGCGATTGAATCAGAGTCAGGAAACTGTTGATCCTGGAGGAAACTGCTTATGCAACAAGTGCACAGACACACAGAGACACAAGAAGAATATAAAATATAATATAGAGTCAAAATAAAACTCTCCAGAAATGCTCTGAAAATGTCTTGTACATCTTGTGCACACAGACGTCTGAGCAGCAGCCTCTCCGTGCGACTCAAAATCGATGGTTTGTTGTCTGTGTATTATTCTTGTTGTCTATTTATTGTTTATTGTTTGTCTGTTGTCTGCTGTGTTGTAACCTGCACTCAGAATGCTGTATGTTGCTGGATTTAATCCATTCACCAAGTGAAGCAGGGGGCTGCACCCACAAGTGCAGTGTGTGGGGACGGTACCTTGCTCGAGAATACCTCAGTGATTATACTAGTAGTTGTGATTTGAACCCACAACCTTCTGACTGGAGGGGCAGCCTGAACGACTAGGCCACCAGCTGCCCCTGGGTAAAGGGGGCATTTGGTTGATACTCTTATCCAGAGTGGCTTACAGTCATTAGTCCCCCTGGAGACACCGAAGGTTAAGTGTTTTGCTCAAAGACACAATGGTAGAATGTGGGGGTTCGAACCTGTGTATTTGAGGTCATTAAGGATCACAAACAAGTGTTTTATCCACTAGGCTACTACCACCCATATGCACTATATTACACTATATAATTTATAGGAATACACCAAAAAAAAGCCCTCTGCATAGCAGCTGACCCCTCCCACCCTATGCAAAGCTTCTTTGTAATTTCAATTCTCTGTATGTCTGGTACGTATGGCAGATTTGACAAGTTGACTTTGACTTTGACTTTGACTATTTTACATATATAGAATGCTGTGGTCAGTAGGAGAAGTTACATTACTAACATAACTAACCATGTTAACACAAACAGTGGTTTGGAGTTCTCTATATCAGAATTTTGAACTTTGTTGATACTTTAGTCTGTAATATTCAAATAAGCACCAACACGCCATCAATAGCGTCCCCCAATCCCCCAAACCTCCCCACCGCATACCACCATCACCCAGTACACTAGTCTTACAACTATAAAATATAAGTTTAAGGAGTTTAACACTATCAACAATAGTCGTCCATCATCTGTCATCCACTGAAGTTTAGCGTTTAATCTGGTTTATTAAACCACAGCTCTTTGCTGTCTTGATGAGTGTGTCCATGCTGGCATGTTTAGTAACACACACCCACACCCACATATTGATCATTCCCTGGAAACCTACGTACCACTCGATTCTCTTTCACTGCACACACACACACATCTTGAAATGAGACACCTGCCGAGAGCTTTAATGGTGTTTTAATGTGTGTGCAGTTAATCAGGCACCCACACTGCTCCCCCGTCACTCTGCCGCCTCAGGCATGTACAGAATATGAATGTGGATAGAATTCTGAAACCTCTCTGTGTAATAATATTGATCGTATAACCACGCTTTGCGGAATAAAAGTGATTTCATTTTGCTGTTTAATGAATAAATAATTGAGTAACACGGGAAAGCCAAGTCAGTCCAATTCAATTAATTTATTTATATACTTTTTACAACAGCGTCCTGAGTCTCATGCTGTTCCTTACCATCCTCTCACTGTTGGCTGTTCCTCTAAAGGCGGCAGGGTTGTGCATGATGACAGCTCTCGGACACTTTTCCAGACGTGGTGAGGATGTTGTGTCGAGGCCAGACTCTGAGAGTTTTGGGAGTTCAATCATCTCCCCTCCGTCTAATAAAGCCTGGATTTCCTGCTGCAATCCTACATTAGTGTGACGAGATGGAGGGCAATGGGGAAAGTGAGACCTTTTTGTGTGTGTGTGTGTGTTTGTGTGTGTGTTTGTGTATATGTGTGCTTGTGTGTGTGGGTGTGTTTGTGCGTGTGCATATGTTTGTGTGTATGTGTATGTTTGTGTGTATGTGTGTGTGTGTGTGTATATATGCATGCATATGTTTGTGTGTTTGTGTGTGTGTGTGTGTGTGTGTCAGGGCTTATACTCTGCTTGTACTGCATGCCGATGAAGTTCTTTGAAGAGACAGATTTCTTGAAAAGGGTCCATATCTTACATCTTGGAGACCACTCATAATGTATTCTCCTCAATATCCCAAAAAAAGACCGAAAATAGTATTTTTGCACCTTTTTGAAGGTGATTCAAAGCAAGATATATAGAAATGATTGGCTTGAGACTTGCGTAGTACTGTATACTGTCCAAACGTTAGCCGTATTAGCGCTGTAGTCCCAATGCAAAAGCTAAAGAAGCAAACCCGAGACACGGAATGTGTCTTGGCTTGGCAGAAGTGGAAAGTATTGCTGATAGAAGACCAGGGTCTGAAATACAGTCTATTACCACACATATCACAGTCTGAGATTTCTAGCTCTCTTTTAAAAATCTCCATCTGTCACTTTCTTCCCTGTTCCACATTCCAAGACTGTGGGTTGTCGCGGCCTGTGATGTCTGTCAGGCCTGTTTCTGATTGTCCGGGCCTCAGACATCTGCAGCTTCCTGCACAAAGTTCATCCGGTCGTGAGAGTCAGCTCTAAACTGTCCATTCTGAAGCAAAGCCATTTTAGAGCATGTGTTTCACTGCTTAGATGTATCCAATAGGTAGACATGGGGTCAATGTTGTTTTTTGTGAGATTACAAAGCAACCTGTTGCAGCATGCAGCTTAGTTTGGAGTGGGGAAAGAAATAGTCAACAAATGGGAAAAAATATGCTTCTGTGACATTAATGCAGTGATGGGGCAGATGATGGTGTTACTTTATGTCTATTAATCTCTCATAGATTTGCTTATGTGGTTTCTGACACTATACGACTTACTATCATCTATAAAAATGGACTGAAGTTGGATTTAGTTGGTATTTATGTCTATGATTATATGTCCATTTTTTTATATAGCATTTTTTCATATTTTGCTTCCAAACAGCCAGACTTTGGTGTAATTTTATAATGTTTAAAGCTGTCTAATGTAAGGCCTGAACCAAAGAATAGTGTGTCTGAAATGTTAAGTTCTGAGGCAAAGCCATTTTAGAGCATGTGTTTCTTATCGCCGCTCAGATGTTCATCTTTGGAGCACCACAGACAGGCAGGAAGCTGCTCAGTTCCTCCATAGTCTACATGTGGCTCCTCACAGAAGTTTCCTGAGATGCAGAAGTGCATTTCAATTGACACTACTTGATCTTCTAAACCACTGTTTATTGGTCATAAATTGACATTTTAATGCTCTTCAGTCACCCACTCGGTAAGCTTCAACTTGTAGGTTATTGAACTAAATGGAGTACCACAGAATCCGTGGATGTGGTTTGTGGGAATGCTTATGACTACACTGATGCCAGAGACATTGTTTTATGGTTGTGTTAAAATATAGGATTTTTTATTGGGTTTGATGGTGGATTTGGATGGTAAAAAGATTATTTTTGCATCGGAGACCCCTTGTTCCTATCATAACCACTGTAAAACATCTGAATCTTTATGAACATTGGAACATTCCTATTAGGGTGAATTTTGCTTTGTCTCAAGAAATTATAATTTTATTCAAATTGCTGGAATCCCCCATTAAGGGTCTGTGAAGGTGGTATTTCTTCATATTTTGCTTCCAGTGATCCAGACTTTCAGGTGTTTTAATGCAGTCTTAAGGAACAGTTCTCCCGGCTTCCTGACGCTGACCAGTCCCTGAACTTGTCCAGTCCCAGAGGAATGTTTTTGTTTGTTAAGACACACAGTGACCTACGTATGAATCATTCAAACAGAACAAACACCATCTAACTGCAGTCCTGAACCAGTAAAGAAACAGGAGCAGATGATTCCAGATGATCAGGCGGTGATCAGTATACTGGTGGTGCTGAATGCTGAGTTTAACAATGAAAAAGTTTCTGCTTTTGGCCTGAACTCAAACAAACTGGCCTCCATTGGATGCTGCATTTACAGGCATTTGACTTGCTGATCACATCCTACTTTTTTCTGCAGCGCTGTTACAAAAGCACAATCAGCACCAGGGATTCGTCATAGAGCTGCCGCAATCAGACGCCGAAACCACAACTATTCTATTATTGTCAGCTTCTCTTGGGTTAGGGTCTGAAGTTCCATCAGAAACAGTTTCGTTTCAATCGATGAAATATATGAGTGACTAAGCCTCACCTTTTTAATCAGTGTAATAGGCGGTGTGTAATTGGTGTCCTAGCCGAGAGGCTCTCCTTGCTAATTTGCCCCATGCTGTTGTTGCCCCCACACGGAATCAGCTGTTGGGGAGGCTCTCGCCCTCCTGAAGCCTGGATGAGCTGTTTACGATGCTACCATAATCACCGGCCCTTAGCCTGACTTGCCTCAGGAAATTCCTCATTTACTGTAGTGTCATTAAAGCATGCTGTATCAGAGAAGACTGTTCTCACTGAATTTGGTTTTATTTTAGTGGCCTTTAAAGAAAGACTCTCTGTCATACAGTGTGTGACTTGGGCTCAGTTACCCCTGTTCTGGGCAGGTGCTTCAGACTCAGACTGGGTTCTATTTTTTTAAATAAGGGGCAATTCACTGTACAGTCACATGTAAAAGTTTTGAGCCACCCCTCTTAATATCTTAATATCTCCTTATATACATTCTTACATTTTAATGTGTCTTGAGGAACAGTTCTCCAGACTTCCTGATGGAGTTCCTGAAAGACTCTAATTTTCAGTCCAGTCCCTGAACTCGACCAGCCTGTCACAGTAAAACATTTTTTCCCATTTCTTTTATTTAATCTTCTAAAAAGACCAAATATAGGATGGTTTGAGAGGCATAAAATTGTATTTTTGCACCAACAAGGTGATCCAAAGCAAATGTAAAGAAATGAGGGGTGGTTCAAGACTTTTGCACAGTTCTGTTATAATAGAATCTAGCAAATGCACAGTAATTATGAATCAAAAATGTGCAAAAGTGTGTCCCTGTAGACCTCAGATGCAGAGATTAAAAATTGCTGTCTTAAAGCTATGGGCATCCTTCAGATCCAGTTTCAGCCCTGAGGCAAATCAGCAGCTTGTTTCATTGGCTGCCAGAGAGCTTAATTAGCATATACTTGCTGTCTGTTTATATGGAAGTGCACGTACACCATGTTTGGATGTTAAAAATGGAAGTTCATCCCCGGGGCTGATGGGTACGCTGTCTGAGATCGGACCCTGTTAGCAGGAGCGATGTGATTAAAGAGGCGTGATGTGTTCCAGCTTTGCGTCTCAGCTCATTAGATCATTAAATTCTGTCCCGGCTGCTTCACCATTTGTTTGTTAGAAGTCCTGGCCAGCTTTAACCCCTTAAAGACCAAGGAACTGTGGAGCATTCCATACTTCAGGTCCCCACATATACGTAATATATCTTGTATATGTATATTAGTCTTATAATTACTAACATTATTCAATGTAATATATATATACGTGTGTGTGTGTGTGTGTGTGTGTGTGTGTATTATTCTAATATAACAGGCAGCACCATTCACAGAAAATGAATGCCTGTCTATTCCCTGTCTAAAAAGCTGGATATATTGGATTGAACAGCTCGTTTTATGCGCTCTGACAATCAGTCAGATCAGCATTTTTTCTCAAATATGATACATATTTTCATTTTTCATTGCCAAATCAGCAGGAATCCATCTTGATGCAATTTCATGTGCTTTTTTTGCTCATATTAGAAATGAATAGGTAGGAATAAATGACACAGCTGAGCTCAGCCCTGTTTTGTGGACTCAGCATTGCTGAATTAGTCACTTTCACTCTTAGTGATATCTATAAAAGGTCAGCAAGATTTTAAGCCATAATCTGAATTGTTTTTTCCCATGTTGAGATATGTATAAGCTGAACATGGTGACACATTTGGCCTTGGCTGTTCGTAATAAAATAGGAGGCTTTTGCTTGGCCAAAACATGTGAGTGGGCTGGATAAACTATGGGCAGATTCCTCTTCCCTCATGCAATGAATGGTCCTGTCAACATTCCTCTTTGGAAGTGGAGCTTTTATACTTTATATAATTTGTTTGCATGTGAGTCATTTATTTGCAAGAACACTGAATTTTTTGCTGTTTCTGGATAGAAACCTTTAGTATGCTTTAGTATACTGTACTCTTTTTCTGCGTTACCACATCCTCTGTTTTGCAGTTCTTAAACTAGTGTGATTTCAGAAGCAATTATACTATTGCTCTTCCTAATTTTGTATTATTATTATTATTATTATTATTAATTATTATTATTATTGTTATTATTATCATAGTATTAAGTTCCTATTATTATTATTATTATTATTATCATTGTCAAAAGTTATTATTACTATTATTGCTCTTTTAATTGTTATTATTATTAGGACTGGGGCTTTCTTTACCAGGTTGGGTTTTCACATCTCGGCCGCATCTTGGGCCTTGCAGAACGCACAGATCGCCAGTCCGCTCCTGAACACCAGCGCTGAGGTATTTTATATGGACAAAAGTAATGGGACATCTGACCCCCGCAAAAACCAGCCGACACGTACTTTTGTCCATATAAAACGCCTGAACACTGGCTCCGCCCACATGCTTTGCAGCTGCTATAATGACTCCGCCCCCATGCTCTGGGAACTTATTTTTCAATAACAAGCTAGATAAAACGTGAACGTCCTGCAGTGGCAAATAGCTTTGGTTTTATATTTGATTTGAATACATTAATGTTTTTACAGAAATATTTGAACTTCAGCTGTATGACTGTGTTAAAGAGAACACTGCGGTTAAAAATCCCCTTATTAGTTTAGTCTTTTTTTACAGTGTTATTCCACTTTTGTCATTAATAAAGATAAATCTGCAAAAAGCAAACATATTTGTCTATCCCTATGTTGATAAGTGTATTAAAAACAGTATATTTAGTACAGACTTAAAGGTGCGGTTAATTATGGCAAACATGAGATTAATCGCGATTAAATATTTTAATCTACTGACAGCCCTAGTTTTTATTAGAGGTGGGCATAGATTAATTTTTTAAATCTAGATTAATCTAATTGTAATCTTGGAATTAATCTAGATTAACTAGATTAAAATGGCTCATTTAATTTCTGCCGAAGGTCTGAAGCCCATAAACCATAAATATACCTCCAAATGTTCTCCCAGATCACTTTAATTAAATTTTGAACTCAGTTTAATACATTACCCTTAACGGAAAAGTAATTTAATACATTACTTTTCCGTATTTAAAAACCCGAGGTTTAAATACGAAAAAGTCAGGAACGAGAGAGACAGAGAGAGTAAGGGAGAGAGAGAGAGAGAGAGACAATCCGCACGCTCCGGAAAAGTCACGAACGAGAGAGAGACAGAGAGAGAGAGAGAGAGAAAGAGAGAGAGACAGAGAGAGACAGAGAAAGAGAGAGAGAGAGAGAGAGAGAGACAGAGAGAGACAGAGAAAGAGAGAGACAGAGACAAAGAGAGCGAGAGAGAGAGATGATCCGCACGCTCCGGAGAAGTCACGAACGCGCGCGCGTGCGAGGGAGAGGCACAGAGAGAGCGAGAGAGAGAGCGAGACAGGTTTAAAACGAGCGTGATCCGGAAAAGTCACGAATGAGAGAGAGAGACAGACAGACAGACAGAGAGAGAGAGAGAGTAAATCCGCGCTAAAATATCAAGGTGAAAGTCATCATAGCTTGTGTAGTATAGACCCAGCTCCCAACCCAACTTTGTGAATAGATTAATGGCGATATTTTTTTATTGCGCGATAAGAGCCTCACATTAACGCAGCACGTTAACGCCGATAACGGCCCAGCACTAGTTTTTATTCAAAATAATCAGCCATGAATGCGGCTATGAGTAAGCTAACAGCCCTTGGTGGTTCAGCATAAGACTCCAGACACTGAATCAGAAAACTGCCTGTTCGAGTCCACAGTGTGAGTAGATTTTTTTTTTTTTCTATAAAACCAATGCTTGTTTCTGCGAACACTGGTTTTATAGCAACCACACAATCACACTCTGCCTTTTTTTTCAGAAATGCAAACAAGTAAAATAAAAATCATACCTAACCTTTTCTTTTTCTTCTCTGTTTTCCCTATCAGGTATTTCTCAACCGCCTCAACCAGTACGCCGCCACTAAAATCGACAAGAACATCACTGAGGAGACTGTTAAGGTTTGTTTTTTGTTTTTTGTTTTTTTTTTATTTCACATCCAGGATGTTGGACTATATATAAACCTGCACATTAAAGAAGGCTCTTTTGGCAAGACACAAATGGCGTAATCCAATAAAAGGCCGGAAATGACAGCAAGGACCAGATTTGAGAGACACTTTTGGCTTGAAATAGTCAAAATTTTGCATGAAGGGAGGGAAATAAAAGGCCAATACAGGAAGCAGCTGTAAACATGCTCTATTTATAGCTTATTCCGGCCAGGGGGAGGCTGAGCAGGAGAAGAATGCAGCACAAGGCCAGGACTGAGTGCTGCTGATGGTTGCTTACTCTGGGAAATAAACATGGAACAGCTGAGTGCTTGTGGCTTTGGGACATGCTGGGCCTGCATGATATGCACAACACAACAATGTGATTATAACACTACTATAAACACGGACCAGACACTTCATCAGATCCACCTACCCCTCATTGTCCATTTTATCAGCTCCACTGACCATACAGATGCACTAGTTTACAGTTACAGGCTGAGGTCCATCTGTTTCTCCACATCATTTATTAAGCAATTTCCTCCGTGGTCAATTAAGTTTTCTGATTCAGATTCTTATTACATCTCCTTTAGCCCTTTTATCTTTGGTCAGAACACCCACAATGGTGGGCAGTACAGCAGTGACACTGACTTGTGTATCTGTATGCATGTATTAATCACTTTGTGAGGACCAAACATTCTCATAATGATAGAATTAATTGGGAACTGGAGGCATTTTGCTGTTCCTCCAGTGCAAGCATGCTGGTTTTTTTTTTTAACATGCTGGGTTTTTTTTTAGGGAAAGACTGAAAGAGTCTTTTGGTTATTGATGTTAAAATCAGTGTCAGTTTTGTGTCGGGTAATACAGAGATACAGTATTACACAAGCCAGTAGAATGTACTCACAAATATATAAATACCAAAATGTGTGTCCTGATTCATTGCCCACTCATTGGACACATCTAACTTGTTGGCCAACTTGCAGATGTAAAGTTATTGATGATGATCTGTTTGTGGCCACAGGGCACTGGTGGCTGGATATTTCTGGTTGGTGGACTTTTCTTGGTCCAGCAGTGTTTAAATAACTCCAAAATGATACTCAGCAAATAAAAATGGGTGGTAAAATGAGCAGATGGCGTGTTATAGGTCCGATTACATGAAAATGCCACCTTATGAGATTATTTAACAGTAATACAAGTTCCCCTTGCCTGCCTATGGTCCTGCAGTGGCTAAAGGAGTGCTTTGATTATCCTGCTCTGCCGTTCAGGTGGCCCGATCTGGAATTTTTCCCGTATATCATCATAAAGGGAAAGGTTACCGCCCCTTTCACATGCTTAAAAAAATTAATGGTGTAAGATCAAATCAAGTCACAAAGAAAATGTTATTGTCATCTCAGCTACATACACACACTCAGGGTCACTTACACACTCAGGGTCTCTGATACACATTCAGGTTCACTTACACACTCAGGGTCTCTAATACACACTTAGGGCCACTTACACACATTCAGGGTCCCTTACACACATTCAGGTTTAGTGTCTCTAACCTGAGTGTGTGTAAGGGACCCTAAGTGTGTGTTAGAGACCCTGAGTGTGTATTAGAGACCCTGAGTGTGTAAGTGAACCTGAATGTGTGTTTGAGACCCTGAATGTGTGTTAGAGACCCTGAGTGTGTGTTAGAGACCCCGAGTGTGTGTTAGAGACCCTGAGTGTGTGTAAGTGACCCTGAGTGTGTGTTAGAGACCCTGAATGTGTGTAAAAGACCCTGAGTGTGTGTAAGTGACCCTGAATGTGTGTTAGAGACCTTGAGTGTGTGTAAGTGACCCTGAATGTGTGTTAGAGACCTCGAGTGTGTGTTAGAGACCCTGAGTGTGTGTAAGTGACCCTGAATGTGTGTTAAAGACCCTGAGTGTGTGTAAGTGACTCTGAATGTGTGTTAGAGACCCTGAGTGTGTGTAAGTGACCCTGAATGTGTGTTAGAGACCACGAGTGTGTGTAAGTGACTCTGAATGTGTGTTAGAGACCCTGAGTGTGTGTAAGTGACTCTGTGTGTGTTAGAGACCCTGAGTGTGTGTAAGTTACCTTGAGTGTGTGTAAGTGACCCTGAATGTGTGTTAGAGACCCT
>JBBPDC010030116.1:0-12327 GCA_037974485.1 Hemigrammopetersius urotaenia | reverse complement strand
ATTCTTTCTTCAAACTCACCGTTTACATTCTCGTTTTAAAGATCCTCCCGATACGGCGCCGTAGGCAGGAGAGGAACAAAACGTGGTTTTCCGCAGCTGCCGTACAGAATCATGGGACGTATTCGGTCCTCCAGAATGTCAACCGAACGCCATGTAATCGCCATAGCGACGTTTTCCTCGCGTTCGTCGGGATTTTGATGCCAATAAGAAAACGTTGCATGCGGCGTTTATTTGACGCCATCCGAACGCGCGGCCGCACGGACGCCGGCGCTGAACGCCCGTGTGGACGCTGTGATATGCTTCAATGAGCAGAAAAACGGGCGCCGTTTAATAGGCGCTCACCTGGAGTCACGAACACCAGAATAACGCCTGGTTCAGACGTCCGTGTGAACGAGGCCCTAAAATGGATGTTGATTATGGTACAATTGTGGACAATCTGAACTAAATCACATTTCTTTGGGGACTATTTTGCCCGCATGTATCCCTCCGCTGTGTTTGGGACCAGAAGCTCTGGTCTTCAGGTGTCAGGCAGCGCAACCAGACGATTTCATGGAATAACGTTGTGTGAGGGAGCTTTTAGGCGAAGACATCTGGTTCCATTCTTCACCAAACCCACTCTGAGCCCTCGCTGTGCGCCTTAACCGCTGAACTGTGGGGGAAATGTGAGGCGATGTGTTTAATGCTGTAGTGATCATGGTGCTCACTCTGTGGGATCTACTGGCTCTTTATTCTTCTGGAAGTCTTGGTGCAGGAGCTCCATGGGGCAGAAACGAAGGAGACCCTCCTCAGCTGGAGGGAGGTTTTACACTGTAGAAGCCAAAGCTTCACGACGTCAGTGTTCATGAAGACGGATCTGATCCGGTTCCTCTACCAGCTCACAGTTCTCGTATCACCTGTATCACAACTGAACTCTCTACTTTTGTACCAAGTAACTTATGATCAACCATCGCAGGCCTCCAGTTACGGTGGTGTGATGATCTTAAAGTGGATTTTCTTTCGTATTATGACTTATAAAATGCTTTAAAAGTGGTCTGTGTCCTGCTGTCCTTGTGTGTGTGGGTGTGTTTACAGAGGGTTACGTCACAAGAGCACCCGCGTTGTGTTTTGGTCAAAGAAATGCCTTAAAATGCCTATTTTTATAGTGTAAACCATAAATATGCCTCCAAATGTTCTCGCAGATCACTTTCATTTCATTTTAAACTCCGTTTAATACATTACCCTTAAAGAAAATGTAAATATAAACCCGAGATTTAAATGCGGAAAAGTCAGGAACGAGAGAGAGAGAGAGAGAGAAAGAGAGAGAGAGACAGAGAATGAGTAGAGAGAGTAAAAGAGAGAGAGACGATCCGCACGCTCCGGAAAAGTCACGAACGAGAGAGTAAGAGAGAGAGAGGCACAGAGAGAGCGCGCGCGAGAGAGAAACAGCGAGAAAGGGTTAAAACGGGTGCGATCCGGAAAAGTCACGAGAGAGAGAGACAGAGAGACAGAGAGAAAGAGGGTAAGAGAGAATAAGAGAGTGCGACAGAGAGAGAGAGAGAGAGAGTAAGAGAGCGCCAGAGAGGTTTAAATGTGGTGCCGACGGCCATGCACCGGGAGCCAGAACAACTAAAATTAGTTTTTTAATAAAAACAAAAATATATTGCAACGAAAAAAGCGGAGAATATTTTCAAGTTCCGCGTTGTTTTGAATATTTCCGCGTAAAATGATCAGTTTTGTTCTCGAAAAAAAAACCGCGTGTGTCTGGATCCGCGAGTCCCGATCCGCGTAAAACTGGGGGATTACTGTAGTTGTATAAAGTCTTAACTAAAAAAGAATCCCTTTCGAAATTTTGAGGAAGTCTTCGGGACATCCTGCATCCATCGGCACTAAAATACATCTCTGAGTCTCATTTCTGAAGGATGAACGATAGCAGTGACTCGGTTTGACATAAAAAAAAAAGTAGCAAAAAAAATCATCGTACATAAAAAGATGGTCCAAAACTGTCAAACGGTGCTCTTCAGGACGTCTGAGGAACTTCACAGGACGTCAAACTCCCATCAGACCAGAATCTACAAGACTCAAAATCACCACTAATTCATTTATTCTCTCACTCTGTCTCTCTTTCATTCTCTAATTCTGTTTTATTTTCTCTCCCTCGGGCTCATTTCTCTCTTTCTCTTGTATTCTCTCTCAATCTCTCTTTCTGTTTCATTCTATCTCTCTCGTTCTCTTTTATCCTCTTTTCATTCTCTTCTATCAGCTCCGCTCCGGTGGATTTTACAGGTCTCTTTCGCCCCCTGCTGGACTGAACGCTCATCTACAGCCGAGAACAGGAACAGCAGCTCGGAAGCGGAGAGTCACGTGTCTTCTATTAAAACAGCTACATACAGGTTATATTTGGTTTAGGTTTTATTTGTACAGCCCCCCTCATTTATACCAGCTTAAAGTACCTAAAATATGTATTACAATATAAAAGTTCAAATTAAATGCAAACACACAGACAAATACAAGCAGTAACAGTTCTGTAAATAAAAAGCAATGACAACAACAATAATAACAATAAAAAATAAATGAAAGCGAATTGACCCAAAATAGCAAGAAGAATAAGAAAAAAATTAAACAGGAAAAGATGCAGGTAGCTCAGTGGGTAGGATACTTGCCTCTGAACCAAGGGGACACAGGTTCGAATCCTACCTTCAGCACCACCACTGGGTCCCTGAGCAAGACCCTTAACCCCAAGTTGCTCCAGGGAGAGACTGCCCCCTGTAGGTAGGGAATGGAAGTCGCTTTGGATAAAAGCGTCTGTTAAATGTAAATGTAAGATCATATCCATTCATGTAATACCTTCCTTTTCCACACGGGGGCATTATTTGTATACAGTAAACCAGTAAAACTTACATCGGGGTTAAGTTCCAAGAGCACCCGCGTATAGAGAAAAACCGCGATGTTGTGATGTGGTAAAAATGCCTATTTTATAGTGCAAGCCCTAAAAATGCCCTCAAATATGCTCCCAAAACACTTTCACTTTAAACTCAGCCGTAGCTCCCGCAGTGCTAGAGCGTAACGTTAGCCCTGTACTAAGTTACAGCATAAATAACATATAAAATATACACAACAGGCATATTCAGTACACACAGAAGTGAAAACCCGTTTTTAATGTGAATAACAATGTCCCACAAGGAGAGTGGTGCCACAGCTGGAACCGAACCTTATATCTATTTTATTTTCAGATTAATTGGGTTATAAGATAAGAGATGCTCAAGAAGAACAGAAAGTGCATTGAATCTTCTGAAAGAAGAAGAATGACAGTAATGATGACGCCTGGCCATGAAATTCATACTTTGAAATTGTGTAATTCTCCGCAGTTACCACGAGAGGGCATCGCTCTCCTCCATTTACTCTGGTTAACTTTCATTCACAGTTTTGCACGCGAGTGTTGATTAGTGTGTGTTTGTGCTCGTGTGTGGAGTCTCACAAAATCTTGTGGATTCGCATTTTGATGCAGACAAGATTTTAGTCGAACGGGCAATTAAAAGCAATAATACAGTTGGATTTGAACGTGTGCTCTAATGTTTATGGCGCCTGTCATCAGAGGGTGGTTTGAATCCCAGGGCTGTCCCCTGCTTTACTCGGTCAGTGGGTAAAATGCAGAGATGTCGTTCACGCATGACTACAAGGTTCAGGGACCGTTTTCTGATCAGTTAATTAGAATAAGTCTGTAATTGGTTGTCTTCGACGTTGACTGGTTCTGATTGGTGGGTGGGAAGACGACTGGGCTGTGATTGGCTACTAGACTATCTGCAGGGATTGGCGGTTGTAGATTTGTGATTGATTTGCACAAAAGAAAAAACGGCTATAATTGGTTATCTCGTGAAGGGTATGACTGTGTTTGGATGTCCCATGGGTGTAGCACCGGTCGCGCTTACTTATTGTGTAGAGTTTTGATTGGCTGTCTAGGGGTGCACAGGGTTGTGATTGGTCGCCTGGATAGGTGTAAAGTCATCCATTGGTTGCCTGACTGGGTTTAGAATTGTGATTTGTTTCTGGTCGACTGTAGTGCTCTGATTGGTCATTTGATTGGCTTTAGCGCTCTGATTGTTTGCCTGGTTGGCTTTAGAGCTCTGATTGGTCGTGTGGTTGTCTGTGGTGCTCTGATTGGTCAATTATTTGGCGTTAGTGCTCTGATTGGTTCGCCGGTCGTCTTGTAGCCCCTCTCTAGGGTTACTATTGGTCACTTGTTTGTCTTTAGTGCTCTAATTGGTCGCCTGGTTACCATTTGGCCCACCGCCGGGTTGCTATTGGTCGCCTGGTTGGCTTTAGTGTTCTAATTGGTCGCCTTGTTGTCTTCGGCGTTCTGATTGGTTATCTGGTTGAGCGCGTTGCTCTGATTGGCCGAAGGGTTCAGAAAGCGCGGTCCGCTGGGTTCGGTTGTGTAGAAGCGGCTGCGGCAGCGCGAAGGGAGAGGAGACTCACTTTAATATTTATATATATATATATTTTTTTTAAATAAAAAATAAACTGGATTCCCGTAAAACTGGACGGACTGGATTAGACCTTCATTTCTGCTGCTCACAGTCCGAGGTTTCGTCGCAGAGAGCCCTTGGTAAGTGTCTCCGGGAGGTTTGAGTGTGTTTGTGGAGGATTATTTGGTCGGACCGGAGCGGTCGGTTAGCGGACAGGCTAACGGACCTCAGCCCACAGACAGCACCCTGCGGCGGGAGAGACTGCCTCACTGCGTCTGGGCTAGGTCTGCGGGCTGTGGTCTAACCTGCGCACTGTCGGGCAGTTAAAAGTCCTTAAAATAAAGTTATCCGTTGTTTTTCTTTATTCGTTATATGTGACGGTGCCGTTAGCTTCACAGCTAGTCTGGCTAGCATAACGGCACCACCTCGTCCATCATCCTCCTCCTCCTCCTCCTCATCCTCATCGTCATCATCATCATCATTATCATCATTACCCAGCATAACTAGAGTTTACTCTGTTATACTTACTCTTACGAACTTCTACAGTGAGTTTGTTCTTGTTTAGGGCTCATGTGGGCCGTTATGTGCGAATCAGAGCGAGTTGTGTGTGTTTTGTGTGTGTTTATGAAGTGCTGGCCTGGATCTGCAGCTCTGACCCATTTCTGATCACGCTTTTATTTTTAGTGCAAAAAAGTCGGAAAAAGCCTCTCTGGGCCCTTGCTGCCCTCCTGGCGTGCTCTAATAACTCCAGTAATCACCGAGTCCTCAAACCCATTCGCTTTGATGTGTTTTTAAACATAAAGTGAAGCCACGGATCTGCTGAAGTGGCGTGAATCAGTTTTATTCAGCATTTTCTTCTCACACAGACCTATGGGCTCATTGTTGGGTATTGATTAAATACGTGATGAAGCTGTTTTGGGGACGGTGGAATGCTTTTTCGGGTTTAATATGATGCTTGATATCAAGGTCAAGACTAGGATTTGTCAGAATTTCAGGTTTGGGATCAGTTCCAGGTGTGGGATTGCAGTACTTGGTAACTTGGCAGAATCTACTTTTTGTGTTATTTGTTTATTCTAGGATCAATAAAGTTTTCTGCTACTGATTTCTATACGTATGGAGCTGCGTGACGCAGACAGAATGTCAGTATTTTGGGATTTTTAACTATATATGTTGTGATTGTGATGCTTTTCTGGATAAAAAGGCTGTAAATTTTGTTTCAGATTCACTCTCCCCCATCTATACCGTCCATATGTGGAATATAAGCTACAAAACATCTCGTTTTCATGTCCTCATCTGTGATGTCACAAAACAAATGCATCTTAAGCTAGCTGCAGGAGTTTAGCCCCGCCCATTTTTGCTCTTCCGTGATCTCGGTATTTTCAGAGACCCGTAGCGTGATAACAATTATCACATGATCTATGGTGCGGCCTATTCAGCATTCTCTCACTGCTGGTGATGTCGCATCTTTTAAGGTGTGTGTCGAGTTTTGCCACCGATGTCAGAATTTAGGGGTTAAGATCAGGACCAGGTGTAACATTGTAACCTTTAACACTGCGGCGAAACAGTTGTTTGATCGTTATTATTGTTTGTGTTATCAGCCGTAGTAAGAATGGACAATCAGAAACGGTCTATTATTTTGAAAGGGGGGGGAAATGGTCCATCATCCATCAAGTTTTATTATAAACGGAGCATTTTTTTTTATGTTTTAAAGATTTGTTCGGATGATACGCTAACGATGAGGTCTCTGCCAACCTGAATCAAAAACAAACATTCTTGTCTAGGAAGTAACAGTTACAGGACAACTGTGTTGTTATGGATCAGAATTATGTGGATGATCACAGACTAATCCTCCTGTGTTTAACCCTAAAGTCTGTCCGATTCTTCTTTGGAACTGTATTCAGCGATTTTTCTTTTCGGTCTTGACCAGACGGAGCGAGACATTTTTGCACTCACCTCAGTACATACACTGAGCGAAAGCACTAACTAATGGCGATGATGGCAGAAGAGCAGGAATAAGAGCAATGAATTCAATACAGACGGGTCATTATATGGTCTAATGGATACAAATAGATATACAATGTTACACAATGTTGCAGTTTATCAGCCGAAAGATGTATCTGGTAGTTCCAAAGAATTCTGATGGTTTTTAGTGCGAATATGGGACCTTGTGGAGGAAAATGTAGTGCTTTAGTAAAGATTGAATAATAACTGAAGTGTGTACATTGTCTCCCGCTCTTTTATCGGCAGGCTTTGTCTTGGCTCTAATCCCTGGTCCTCTGTTTCTCCGCAGGAGGCCTGTCTGAACTTCCTAATGCCGGAGATGGCTCAGCGGAGCGGGCAGGAGGACCCTGAGCGGTACCTCTTCGTGGACCGGGCGGTGGTTTATAACCCGGCCACGCAGGCCGACTGGACCGCCAAGAAGCTGGTGTGGGTCCCGTCGGAGAGGCACGGGTTCGAGGCGGCCAGTATCCGCGAGGAGAGGGGGGACGAGGTGATGGTGGAGCTCGCGGAGAATGGCAAAAAGGCCCTGGTGAACAAGGACGACATCCAGAAGATGAACCCACCCAAGTTCAGCAAGGTGGAGGACATGGCGGAGCTGACCTGCCTGAACGAGGCCTCCGTGCTGCACAACCTGAAGGACCGATACTATTCCGGACTCATTTATGTAAGTGTGTTCACAGAGTCGCACGATGCAGACAGAATATCAGTATTGCGATTTTACTGATGCAAATGGTGATCGCGATGCCTTTCGAGATATTAAAGGGCCCGAATCGTCACCGTTGTTTCAAATAGTGCATTTGTTCCGTCCATCTGTACGGCTGTTCGTACATGAAAAACAAGCTACAAAAATCGTTTTCATTTTTTGTGATGTCACAAAACCAACGTATTTAAACGTATCTCCTAATACTGGCTGTATCCGTTTAGCTCCACCCATTCACCAACACCATAAACGGTTAGATATTAGACTTCTGTTGGATTCCAAGATGACCTCCTTTCATCAGAAAGGTTGTGATTGGTCGCCCTGTGATTAGTCATAGGCTCATATGAATCATTCAAGCGTATCAAAGCTATCTAACTGAAAGCCTGAACCAGGTAAGAAACAGATGCTCAGGCGGTGATCAGCGTACTGGTGGTGCTGAATGCTGATTTAGCTCTTTGCATCTTTAGACACTTTGCTGCCTGTCGCAGTATAAACACATTTGTTTGGTGTGGCTTGGCTTTTGTACAGTACTGTATGTTTGAAGTGTGTTTCTAGTGCTAGTCGTTCTGTGTATATGTTTAAACTGTCAAAATAGCATAGAATATTAGTCACTGAGTGTGCCGTCGACGGTGTATCGACCGTAGTCCTGAATATCCGTTAACCCGCAGAGTCGCTGAGCAGCTAGTGTTAGAATGTTCAGTGTTGAATGTTCCAGCTCGCACCGATGTGACGCTACACTTTAATGGAACGTTGGCGGTTGTTCCAGCGCTGCGTTGATTTTCAGCCTCTCGCCCTCGAATCTGCGAGTGCCTTACTTTTAGTTTGTAGGTTCGTGTGTCCTCGTGATCTTGACCCAGTTTGTGGTGGGCACTCCTGGGGAGGAAACTCTGCAGCAGATCTTCTCCAGACGTGAACTGGGTCCTCACTTCAGTGTACATTTAGCAGTACTTGTCCCATGTGGTCAGAAACCACATAAGCAAGTCTATTGGCGATTACTAGAGCTGCACAGGGAGTTTTACCGCGACACATTGTGACTGTAAGGCCTTTCAATATATTTATTACTTTTCTGGAATTAATTAAAGCAAAGTCTGTAAACATTGTTTAAGATTTCGCCTTCCCCCCCCCCTCCGTACAGTCCATATATGGAAATCCTGACATTTTCTAAAACAATCCTTAGGCCTTCCCCTTCACATTTTACTGATCATGACCATGGCTGTGACGATTTGATTGCAGCCACAAGAGCATTAGTGGGGTCAAGAACATTGCTTATAGAGGACTTGATAGTATGAGAGCATTAATGAGGTCAGGTACTGGTCCTGGAACATGGCTGTGAGGATTTGACTGCATCTTTGAGAGCATTAGTGAGGTTGAAGTGTGAAGTTCTCCATTCCAGCTCATTCCTGAGGTATTCGTTCCTGAGACTCCACCGCTTTAATCATAGACCCAGACTGCAGTAGGACTCCATTTATCGTGATCCTGATTGGGCGGATTGAGGGCGCTCTCGTCCTCATGGTCAGTCGTCCAGAGGGGTGTTCTGGCCCCCTGGACTCTGAGGCGAAGCCGTGGCTTTGCTACGGCCTGAGGATCGGAGCCATGTGGCAGCGCTGCTGGTGGCTAAAGGCTCATAGCTTCTCCTGCTGCTAAAGAATTCGGCTCAGAGGCCTGGAAAAAAGCCTCTCCAGGCCACAGTCGCAGACGCCCGTGTCTTTACAGCGTCCAGATCAAAACTGTTGATATGAAAATAACTGCACTTCTGCTCTGCCTTGCCGACGATGTTCCAGAACTCGGATCGGCAAATAGGTGGTTTATTGATCCAGCAGAGCCGCGTGCTTCTTAAACATACAACTAATTAAACCTGCGCCGTGAAGATTTTACTCCTCAGCGTTTTTCTCGCGGTTCTTCTGGAAAGGCTCGTACATTGCTGTGAGGATTTGATTGCAGCCTTGAGAGTAGGAATGAAGTTGGAGGATCTGATTTCTTTACAGTGAATGGAACCACTTTCGACCCCCAGTGATGCTCCACGTGTCTCTGATTGTTTATATAGATCTCGACGGTAAAATAGTGGAGAACTGCGTATCCCTCGACCAATAGGGGGTCGGTTCATGATCAAAAGCGTCTCAGAAAAAAAAACAACAACCCAGGAGTCAGGTAGCGCAGCCATAACCATTTAATCAAAATCTCGATTAATTGAACGTTTTAACTCGATTGCGAATAATGAACGATTATTTTATTTATTTATTTATTTCTTTGCCCTCATAGTTCACTGACGAGTCGCTCAGTCATCTCGGTGTTTGAGCTCTCCGCGCTCGACGTGTCGGCGGAGTAACGTAACATAACAGAGCGGGGTCACGTGACTCCACGCGCGGTAGCGCTTTTAAAGGGAAAGTAATCGAGCTGGAAAGATTTGATCGATTATCGGTTCTGAATGTCGATTTCGATAACTTTTCGATTAATCGCCCCGCCCTATCTGGTTCCATTTATCTCCGCTGTGAACGGTTCCAGCTCTGAGTTTCACGCCAAACCCGCTCTGAATGTATCTGTTTATATTTTAAACACTTCATTTGAGTATTTGAAGGAATTCCACAAGCGTCTAAACCCAGTTTTCGGAAGGGCTGCGTGGACAAACGGGGTATAAATGTGACTTAAAGCTGTAGTTTGGCACAAAGTTACATTCGCGCAGTTCTCTCTCGAGCACCTCACTGAGGTGTTTGAAGTTCTGCGCGGCTCTGAGTCACGCCTGGCCGATAACTCGGCTGCTGGAGTGACATAACGCCCTTGTATTTTCTCTTGTATGCTGGTAAATACAGTAAACCGCGTCGCGCCTGGTGCGCTGGCGTGCTGGCCCCGAGATGTAGGAGGACGAAGTACGGCGTTACTCAGGACTCCAGCAGCTCTTCTGCCCACGCAGCACCGGCGGCCTCGCAGATCACCCAGCCTCTGCTGGGCTCCGATTTCTATCCCGTTAAAGCGATAGCTCCGCAGAAAATCCCCGCAGCCTTTCTCCAGGCGGCGTGTTTGGGGTCTGAAGCTTTAGCGCCGAAGTCACAAGATTAATTTAGCGAACAGGTAAGACGAGTTAAGACCCCACCTAATGGCACGGGACGTCCAGTGACCTCTAGTGGATCCGCTTATATGTTTCTTTTACACCATAAGAGACACGATTGCATCTATATATATAAGTGAATCCCCTTGCTAGTGCCGAAGTGCTCTTTAAACTCCCTTTTGAGTAGACAGGCTGTGAAATGCCTAAAGATACAGGCACCTAGACCAAAGTCCTCCAACCTCCCAGCGTTCAGCACCACCAGTATACCGATCATCAGCCTGAGAGAAGGTGAGCGCATTCTCCCTCCGAGACACGGGAACCTCAACAACGGACAGCTCAACACTCTGCTAAGCCCACTGTACACACACACACACACACACACACAGAGAGGACGGTCATAGTGAGTACTGAAGTGGACAAAAACAGCACCATCACCTTAGAAGTGTCCTATACCATATACCTGAGTGAAACGTTGATGGGGTATAAAAGTGTGAAAAAACGTAATTAAAAGAGTTTGATTTCTTAATTGATATCCGACTCTGAGCAGAAGACCCTGCTGTCGAGTCGCCGTGGCGATCGTGTTCGGCTGCTTGGCTGTGATGTCTGGGTTGGAGGGGATGTGGGACAGACAGTTCTATCCTCAGCCCCCCACTCACTTACACACACACACACACACGAGCAGACAGGGATTATGTCTCTCCCAACCTACCCGTCTGCTTCCAGCAGCCTTAAGACTTCACTTCCCCAGAAGCCCCCAGTCCAGTGCAGTATAGTTGACCTTGATGATGATTTAGTCTATGCAAGACTTCCCAAAGTTTCATTAGTGCTTGGTAAACAAGAGCCATTATTGAGGAGATTGTTTGCTAGTTTTTTTCATTGGTGTTTATGTTTGGAGGGGGGGGGGGGCGTGGCAGTTGTCTTTTTGTTTTGTGTGTATAAAATAATACGAGTTTGTGTATTTTTACATTTTTACATACCAAAAAGTCTCTTTTCCTTTGTCATGTTTTTACCATGCCTGTTAAGAGTGTCATGCAAATGAGCTCCCTTCTGATTGGCAGCTCAAGGGGCTGAAACAGTCCTTTGAAGTTCAGCATAGAAGGGTGTGGCTGAGGTGCTACAGGCTCCAGAAGGATAAGGGGGTGATGTCACAGAATTCAAAACGGACTGTTTTTGCGGCTGCGTTTCAATATGTGGAACGCAAACTGGAGAATAAATCGTTTCACGCCGTTTATGTGCGACGTCGGACCGTTTTCTCTGTGATTTCTATGATCAAAACGATGCAGAATTGATTTTTGGTTGTTTCCTTCCACTCCGATCTCAGAACCGTCGCTTTAAATTCTTAACAATAACATCTTTGTTTTCTTTGACAGACGTATTCCGGACTCTTCTGTGTGGTGATAAACCCGTATAAGAACCTCCCCATATATTCGGAGAACATCATAGAGATGTACCGAGGCAAGAAGAGGCACGAGATGCCGCCGCACATCTACGCCATTTCCGAGTCGGCGTACAGATGCATGCTTCAAGGTAAGGCCGTCTCCGGCATCTCCTAACCAGCCCTGACCGCCATGATCATGTGACGAGACTGGATTTAAGGGCTTAAAATTCTGATGACCGATAATCTCTTAATCGACCAGATTTTTAAATTCGATCATTTAATTCTTAGTCTTTACTTTTTTTTTTTAACTTTTATGCTCTAATGGTTATAGTTTATCCCCGATCGTCATGACGACCTCCCGAAATAAGTGTGTGTGTAAAAATAAAAGTTTTTTTTTTCAAGTGGACTGATATTGGGCCTATTTATTAACACACACACACACACACACACACACACATTACCATGTCACTGTTGAGAAAGACTGCCACTCTAGCTTCCCTGCTGTCTGTGTGGTGGTCTTGTGGGGGTCCTAACCCCTGATGAATGGGGTGAAGGTGGGTAATAATGCGGAAACACTGTATTTACTACAGAGCGCACCTATAGGATCGGTGGAGCTGTTGGGAGGTAGGTGGCCCTCATGAGCGCGTGTCAGTGTTGGAGTATGGAGCTACACATAAGAAAATCTAATAACTAGGGCTGGGAAAGTTAACGCGTTATTATCGCGTTAACGCATTATTTACTTAACGCCGACAATTATTTTATC
>JBBPDC010030097.1:0-12328 GCA_037974485.1 Hemigrammopetersius urotaenia | reverse complement strand
TTTGATTTCACAGACGTGTGACTGACTTGAAGTTACATTGTGTTGTTTAAGTGTTCCCTTTATTTTTTTGAGCAGTAGATATATATATACACACAGTATATCTCTGTACATATGTACGATTGTAATGTTATACTCAGCAAAACAATGGAAAATGTTCACTAAAATGAGCAGACAAAGCTTATATCACACTGTGTTCACTGTACAGAAAACTTCTCATGGGTTTTCCTCTTGTTTCCAACAAGGCATTTTGATTAGAAGTGTTAAAGTGTTTGCATACCTCCGTAATGCTACTGTCTGTAACACAAAGAAAAGGAATACAGTTCCGCAGTTCCACCACTGTTTACCCACATGCCGAAAAGCATTTTGTATTCTTCTCCATTTTTGTTAGGCCTGTGGTGATCACAGTCAGACTCATATTGGTTATGTTAATGGAACAGAGGGCAATGCTGTACAGCTACTCTTCTCAGAGTTAACTTTGGATCTGTCTGATTTCTTTTACAAACATGTGTTCCAAGTACAAACATGCATACAGTGCACAGAACAAAGTGGAGACAAAGTGTACAGTTCATTCTCTCAAACTGCAGTTTGGGGTTAAACACCAAACAAGGTTAAAGAGCTAAATAGTTTTAAATCAGTTTTCACAAAATAAGGTTATAAACTTATAGGTGGAGTAGATTTTCAAACATCATGTCCGTTAAGGAGTCAGGTATTTTTTATGTTTTCAGATAGCATTCATAGAAAGAATCGATTGTGTCTTTTAAGTAACATTAAAAAAAGTGACACTAAACCATGTTTCATGTTTGCAGATGTTCATTGGTGTGCTTGCTTTTTGCTATTTCTCCAAATCTCTGAGTGGAAGTTACACTAAAAGCACCATCACACAGATCGAGCGAAGGTTTGAAATCCCTAGTTCAGTTGTGGGCATCATCGATGGCAGCTTTGAAATGGGTGAGTGACATTATGCACATTTGGCCTAACACAACTGGGTTAAAACTGGCCCAACTGCTACAGCAGGCTCAATTTCCTTAGTCTCAGGTTGCGTAAATATTTGCTGCCATAAGGAACCTTGTAACCTCATTGGGGTTTTTTTTGTTTGTTTTTGCTTTCACCATATTTGTATATTGTGTGAACACAATGGGTTATAATCAGAATTATAAATTATAAGATTTAGTGTTGCTTTAAATCTTCATAAATTTGGATTGACATTATATATATATATTTATACATTACAAAGTAGAATGTTAAACATGTATGCTAATTTACAACCCTTCCATAACTGCTAAATGCCTGGTTTGTAGGTAATTTGCTGGTGATTACTGTGGTGAGTTATTTTGGAGCGAAATTTCACCGTCCCAGGATCATTGGAGCTGGAGCGCTGCTAATGGCTTTGGGTACTCTCCTAATGTCCTTGCCTCACTTCCTAATGGGCCGGTGAGTATCTCTAGATCCAATTCTAGGAAGTAATGCTGGGTGAGCTGATTTGTTTGTCTCTGTCTGACAGATATGAATATGAGACAGTTGCCTCCCATGGTAAAGGTGGCGATAACCTCACACTGACGTCCCCTTGCTCATCTAGCAGCCAGACCATTTCTCAGCAGCACATTGCAGGTAGACACTATTTACATATATAGAAGCTGTAGTAGGGGTTTCAAAGTGTGATGCATCAGTCTGAAGACAGTGTACAACCACTTTAATTTGTAAAGGAATTATCATCACATTCAATACTTTATTCGCTATCTTTATGTTATCTTCCCCTATTACGGATGCAGTGTTAACAAATGGTGGGGAAGTGTAATGGTGGGGACACATGAAGTGCCACTACATCTTTTCAAAATGCTGCTAATGCAACGTCACTGAAGAGCACACTAATTGTTCACTGACAATTCTGTAACACCAGTGAACAGATACTTGGCTATTGCACCAGGTGATAGGGTGCAGGGAGGGCTATCCTACCTACTCAGGGAGGGAGGTCAATTAGTTTGCATTCAAAAGACAGTATGGTATCCATCAATATATCCAACACATATTTTGAGACCAGTAGCGTCTATAAATATGGGTGGTACAACTCAGAATGTGACAGAGGTGATTAGTCCTCTGTTTTGGATGATAACACCACACATGGTCTCCTACTGCTACATGGTACACACTGTCCAACTCTATTTTCAATGGACAATGAAACAGTCCCTTGCCATGTGTTGATATCTGTTGTCTGTCCATGCGTTATTTTTTATCTTAATCAATGGGAAGAGATGCATTGAAAAGAGAATTTGTGAATGTAGATTTATACCCTCGCATACATCACCGCCACAGGTGACACTGGCAATGCGAGGAATTCTTAAAAAGGTGTGCCACCATTTATGTTTTACATTTGTTAACATTAATGAGTCTTGGCCATCTTTTCTTAATCAAACAGATTCATTATGAGGTCAGAGGATCACCTCTAGTAGCCCTAGTGCTAGTAGTAGTATAAGAAATGCTTGTAAGCTGATCATTACACTCATGTAAAATGTGTGCACGTGTGTGTGTGGTTTAGGGTGTGATGCAGGAGAGGAGGAGGGTTCTCCTATGTGGATTATTGTTTTACTGGGAAACGTTATCCGTGGAATCGGCGAGGCCACAGTGACCCCTCTTGGAATGTCCTACATAGATGACTATGCCAGGCCAGAGAACTCCGCTTTTTACATTGGTGAGTGTAACAGATCTCCAGAATAGACTGTTCAGAGTGAATTACCATGAGTGGATTAGTAACTTTTTTTACTGCTATCCTTATTTGTGTCAGGATGTCTCCACACCATCGCAGTGATTGGTCCACTGTTTGGCTACTCACTCGGCGCCCTCTGTGCAAACATCTTTGTGGACATTGGTTTTGTGAACATGGGTGAGTGAACACAGTTCTGTCCTTCCAGAACATTATGTAAAAATAAACCTGTATTCGAGTTTAAATTGCCCGCCGAGAAAACTCTGAAGGTTGCAGAATGCAGGACAAAGTATTGGGACACCACGACGAGGTGAGCGGTTTTCGGAGAATGAAACCTGATCTACTCGGGAGAGGTCTTGTAGATATTTCTTTTTTAACCTGTCGTGTTAAAAAAGCAAACAGATTATGAAGCTGGGCGCCTTGGTGTGCCAGACACCTTTGCTTTGCCAACTGGGGTCTCGTAGAGACCTACCAAACAGAGGAGTTTGAAATGTCTGAGTGCTTACCCAAATTGAGACATGCAACTCAGAAGATCACGGGATAAAAGTCTTGGGACACTGCGGCGAGTTGAACGGGTCCCCTTGTGTGAAAACATCCAGAAAAAATATAGGTGGAGGATATTTGCAGTTTCCACGTTATTGTGGGGATTTACGCATAAAACTTTTCGGTTCGGTTATCAAAAACAATCTGCGTGCAACCAAATGTAATGTATAATGTTGTTTCTGCGTGGTGTGTGTGTGTGTGTGTGTGTGCGTGTTTTCTTCTCAGAAACTGTGACCATCACTCCTCAGGACTCTCGCTGGGTTGGGGCCTGGTGGTTGGGGTATTTAGTGGCTGGTGTTCTGACACTGCTGGCTGCGATACCCTTCTGGTTCCTGCCCAGTGCTATGCCTGAATGTCCTCAGCCAACTGGTCCAGACACCAATTCAGGGCAGCTTGCAAACACCTGCCCCGAGCAAACCAACATCAGTCTCAAAGAGATTGCCAAGGGTAAATCCGCCTTTTGCTCTGGTGATAGCTTTTAGTAAAAAGGCCTACCATTTATAACTAGGGCTGCTGTGATTACTTGATTAAAAAATGAATAATCACATAAACTGTCAAAAACTGTCAATTAATCTGCAGTCGTTAGCAGGCAGATTATATTTAAAAATTTCCTAAATGTTCCTGCTGCTCTCTCACACAGCAGGAAAGATCTTTTTTTAAAGAGAGTTTAACTGATCACAGTAGAGTAGAACATGTTTTTTTGGAATTTAACACCCAAGACCGGTCTAATTTAGAGACCTACTATGACTGTAACTTCAATCCAAAAAAGTATTTGTAAGGCTGCATGACATACATAAACCTTGCATGATGATTGACGTAAAGTAATGTAGGGGTCATGAAGCCTCATGTATATATAATGTATTTCAGAGGCTCATTAATGTGTAATATCCTTACTGTTAGATTAAAGCCTTATTGTATTTCTTTTCTCGGTTTTAGATTTTGTGCCATCTCTGAAACGTTTGCTCTCCTGTAAGATCTACATCCTTTATCTGTCCTTCAATGTTGTGCTGTTTAACGCTTTCGTCATCATTATAACATACACACCAAAATACATCGAACAGCAGTTTGGACAAAGCGCATCCAAGGCCAATTTCCTTTTAGGTAACTTGTGTTTTTTTCAATATTCTGTGTATGTATACTTTACTTTATTTATTTATTTATTTTTTCTTTTCATTTCATTCACATTTGCTTCCATTTTAACAAATGATTCCATGATTAAAATGCATACCAGAGCCACAGAATTGGCTCTTTCATCGCTTTTCAGATAAAGTGTAAGTGTGTGTGTGTGCATTTGCGTGTGTGTGTGTGTGTGTGTGTGTGTGTGTGTATGTGGTTCTTACAGGTGTGACCTCTATCCCAGCGACATGTTTGGGTATTTTCCTGAGTGGAGTGATAATGAAGAAGTTTAAGCTGGAGCTGCTGGGAGCTGTCAGACTGAGTTTTGTGATGTACGTTATTGGATTCCTCTGCACTGTGCCTTACTTCGCTCTCAGCTGCCCCAACACAGATATGGCTGGAGTCACTGCCCCTTACGAAAGGTACCCTCTCTCTACACTAACATAATAATTGGGAACTAATGTTCCCAAAGCAATAACATTCACCAAACCTCTCATTTATTTAGTCAGTTACATGCAGTAACATGGTGCTCATATGAAATTGTTATATCCAAAATATACTCTACTATATTGTGCTCCAAGCCAATATAATTCATACACGACTACAGCTGATATTTTAAACTAAACAGAAAAAGTTTTTGATACTTATTCACTATTTCATGCATTTCATTTCTGATTCTGGTAATTAAACCTAAGCCATTTCTGTTTTAGACCCATGCATGCAGGAGACATGGAGGTCAGTTTGCTGTCTTCTTGTAACACAGACTGTGGCTGTCCCCTAAACCAGTGGGACCCCGTGTGCGGTCAGAACGGAATGACCTATGTTTCAGCCTGCTATGCTGGCTGCAGTTCCACTCATGGCTCAGGAAGAAACACGGTGAGCTTCTTCTGAGCTCATGAGTGTATACAGCATGTATCCAACTCATTAGTGTATCCTACTCAAGCATCTGAGATATCATTTCTTCACTTCCTTCGATGAGTTTTGAGTTTGTTTGAGCTTGACCTTGAATGGAATGCCACGCTAACAGTAAATGTAAATGTAGTCAGCTTCCTGATTTAAATCTATTTTAACTTGCTAATTTAAAATTATGTAGTGGGAAAATAAATTGGGTTTTTTCCAAAGACATAAACATACTCTTTTTTCCACAGCATCACATTCTGTTTCAGAAAAGCAGGAACTAGGCGTTAACTCTTCTCATTTCTCGCAAGTTGCTCATGTTCTCGTGGAATAGCATCAACCTTCTCTTAGTTGATGCTATTCTAACAACATTACCCTTCCCACAATTATCTTTGTATCTTGATAAGAAATGGTTCTGGGCTTACTGTAAGGTCAAGACACCCCCCCTCACCCCCCACCCAGGACAAGTCATGACCTTACAGTAAGCGCAGAGCCATTTCTTATCAAGATACAAAGATAAATGTGATAGACATATGAATTGAATATGAATGAAGTGTGTAAGACACTGCAATTAGTACACAATTCCCCACAATTTACTTTAAGCACCACATACAAGAAGGAACATGTGTATGTCCTATAGTGTGATCTGAGCCTATTTAAACATTTTGATTTAAGCGGTATATGCACAAACAAGTCAGATGCTTCTTTTGTTCATTCCCTCTAGACCTTCAGTGACTGCAAATGTGTGGAATATTGGGGTGTAAGTAAGTTAAACTCCTCAGCAGTGCTGGGACAGTGTCCCAGAGAGAGCAGCTGCTCTAAAATGTTGTACATCTACCTGGGCCTGCAGTCTCTCAGCTTCTTTATCTTCTGCTTGGGAGGAGTGCCACTCTTTCTCCTCTGTCTGAGGTACCCACCACCAGTCTGTATCATGCAGTGACCTTGAAATGGCTATGTATATTATTATCATACAATAGCCACCTATACTATTATCATGCAAAGCTTTTCAATCTGTTTCAAGTAGCCTTGAGATGGATACTTATAATATTACCAAACAATATATATTTATACTAATTTATGCTAATGGTAATGGCCATTCATATGATTATCATGCAACAGCTACTCATACTATTATCTCACAATGGCTACTCGTACTATCATCATGCATAGCTATTTGTACTATTATCATACATCATTATGGTTACACATCATTATTATGCAATGGCTACTCAAACTATTATTAAACAACAGTAACTCATACGATTGTCATACAATGGCTTCTCATATTATTATCATACAGCAATACATCATACTGTGACCATACAACAGCATAGTACAGGACAAATCAAAACAGGTATCACAAGCACATTAATAAAACAGACTACCTAATTTCAAGAGATTAGCGACAAAGTGTTCATGTGCAAATAAATTATGACTGTTTTTAGTATATAAAACCACAGACATTTTATAGACTTGTTGCAAAGTTCTTATTCTGAGCTTAGTAAATCAGTTGCCTCACTTACTCTGGTCATCTCCCCCTATAGGACTGTGGAGCCTGAGTTAAAGTCTTTGTCTGCAGGGATGCTCCTGCTGGTTCTCCGAGTGCTGGGTAAAAATCATTCATCTACTTTACAGTGTGCTTGTGTGTTGGGCATCTCCTGCTTATTCTGCATGTTTTGTCTCATATGTGCCAACATAGGAGGTATTCCAGCACCCATCTACTTTGGGGCTCTGATCGATTCCACCTGTCTGAAGTGGGGGAGCAGAAAGTGTGGGGGCCGAGGGGCATGTAGGATGTACGACATAAAGACTTTCAGGTGAAGACCATTCACCTGGCCCTTATTGATATTATTATAATTGTTTTTATTATTACTATTCTTGAAGACCACACTGAACACAGCTGTGCCTGATTCACTCATACTAGCTTCATGTACACTACCATGTCAGTGCCGTTGCTTGAGATGAGGTCCAAACAAAACTGACAAATGATATTGTACACAGAGGCTGACTAAGTGTGAGACAATGTATGGGCTATTGTGAGTTTTTTTCACATGTGAACGCAGTGAGAACAATGTGAAACTTTTCCTCTGCATTTAACCCATTCATGGACAGCCAATGATCTTACCCTGGGAGCAGTGTGTGGGGACGGTATCTTGCTCAGTCATGCCCTGGCAGTCCTGGGATTCAAGCCCACAACCCTCCAATCACAAGGCAACTCCCTAACCACCAGACTACAAGCTGCCCCATTTCACTTGACTCTGTTTCACTTGACTCTGTTCTCCTTCCACAGGTTTCTGTTCCTGGGCCTGACCAGTGGTCTGCGGTTGTGTGGCTATGTGGTTTTCTGGATTACTGTCGTCCAGATCAAGAAGAAGGTGCAGAAAGAGAAGCAGGCCACCACAGACTTAGAGCTCCAGAAGGCTCCAGGGGGCGCTGATGAAGCCCTACTGAAAGAGGACTCTGAGCAGCAGGATGGTCTGAGGCCTCAGAAAGAGTCAGCATGAAGTGTTATACTTTAAAGGGACCACAGCCTGAAAATTTAATTTTTTTTCTCGTTTTTGCAATAACTGAATTTTAGTATGTAAACAATGTTAAAATGTCAAAATCAATCATTCATTTCCCAGTTCAGGCAGTCCACACCTGAAAACTATGCTGCAGAGCTGAGGTTATTTAGATATCAGTCTTAAAGGATGCAGATGCAGAATTAAATAAGCTGTTTCTCTAAGATGTAGAACTTTTTCTTATCTATTAATTGAGCTCATTTAAAACTGATGCCATGTTATTGACCTCTGTGCTGACTGGCTGCTCTGCATTGTGCCTCCAGGCAGTAACGACACTCCTTATCGTTTCAACACGAATAGGCAGAGCTAAATTACTGTATGCTGAACATCTTATTACTTCATAACCATGACAAATTCTGCAGCTGATTTCCATGTATAGACTGTTTGAACTGTGGATTGATAGGAATGTTTTGAAAATGTACCAGTATTTAACTAATGCATCAAACTAATGCCTGGAATAATCAAGAACATTTAATTTGTCCACAAAATCTTCTTAAGTGATATTGAATATCTTAAGTGTTATTGAATCATAATTCTAATCACGTACAAGGGCAGGGGATTACACAGCCTGCACTTTATTTATTAGTTTCTTGTTTAGAAGGATGATCCATTTGTATTTTCATTTTGTATTTCTGTAGGGCAAAATACAATAACTGGATACACAGATATGTCAAGAGTTTCCATTTCAGCTCGTCTTTGACCGAATACTATAGCTTTGTACCATTATTGAAGGACTATGGGTGTTCAACAGAGAATAAGACTTTGTTTGTTGTGACAAAAGTTACGCTTTATGTTACACATTATATTCTTCTCATAAACCCTTATGATCTGATGTTACATTTTAAGAAACATTACTGGGAAATGTAAAGAATTAAAAACGAGAAGCCTCCAGATGGCAGCAGAGATACACAACTACACTTCATAATGACACTCAGACCACTCTTGGCTGATAAATGATGTACTGAACATAAAAAATAAAGTTAGAATCATGGAAACTGTTAATCCGATAGAGAGCAGCATCTCCCACAAGCAATTCATTAAAACTTTAGGGGAATTAAATGGTTTAAGCGTCATTCAATTTTATTTTTTTTTATTTCAACAGTTTCCTTGTACAAAAGTCATACAGCAAAGACAATATTAGTGTCTGTTATTTGCTTGTTCAGTTTTGTGCTGGAGCTGTGAGGCAAATGTAATGTAGCTAGTATTACTGTTAGGGAATATGAGGACTAGGGGAGACACAGCTGAAGGACTGATAAAAAGAAAGAAGAAGAAGGTGACCATTCTGTCATATGTAAACACAGCACAGCACACAGCGTGAACAGCATGAAATTCTTCCTCTGCATTTAACCCATTCATCAAGTGAAGCAGGGGGCAGCCAGGAACACAGTGCCCGGGGAGCTACTTAAGTGCAGCTTAATTCATTTAAAAACACTTAAAAGTACATTTAGCATATATTTAATTATTGATAAGCTGATGAAGTTGAATATGCTTACCTTGCATAAGCCATACATTAAAAAAATATATATTTTTTAACCACAGTAACTGTACAAATATTTTCTCTCTTGCAAGGATAGTGCATGTTTAAAAAGACCATGTTGTATTGTTGAGGGTAGATTTATACCTTTAGGATCAACATCTTTAAATCTGACAGTGTAAGTCCTCCATGTTCACTCTGTGTTCATTCAGTTCAGCTCAAAGTTCTGCAAAACTCTGAGTCATCCTGCTTCATGAAGTTCACCGCAAGCAAAATGTGGACTGTGTAGGTTTGTGCATTGTTCTGCAAGGCTTCAGAATATCACAGTGAAACAAGGCAGGTAGAAAGGCTCACACAAGTATTTCCAGATATGTCTGAACTTCACAAATTCTAAACTATCTCCTAAGCTATTGCCTTGTAATCAAGTTCATTGTTGTGGAATTCTTAAGCACTGATGTACGTCGCTCTGGATAAGAGCGTCAGCTAAATGCTGTAAATGTAAATGTAAATGTAAGGGGTTAATGCAACTTGAAAGAACTGTAAGTTTTCCCAGGCTTTACCCCAGTTGTGAATGAACCACTCCTGCAGATGCCCTCGATAATGACGAAGATGATGACGAGCATGTGTGGCACTTTTGACCAGTGCCGTGAGTGTATGGATCCTTCAGGCAGACCCCACCTCCCCAGCCCACCGCTCAGATGGAAATTGAGGGCTATATTTGGACGGCAGTGATGTCATAAGTGGTTGAGAGAGAAGGCTATAACAGGGTGGCTGGCGTCCATGTGTTTGAGAGAAAAAACAGGGACCACACCAGTACCCCCTGCAGCCGCTCGCCACTAGACCCAAACTACTGCAGGTGAGTGAGTTTCATCTTTTCTTCTGGAACATTTTGTGTTGCGCTGCCAGTCTCTTTACTCTGTGACAAATCAAAAAAATCTTGATTTGTACAACATTTCCAGCACTTGTTTCAGTGTATCTATTAATGTGGTTTATTTTTATTTATGTGAAAAGAAGGATGGATCACATCAATCAATGCATTCATTTCTTAACTTTTCACGCCCATCGCTGGTACATTGCTTGTAATAGTGCTGATAAATAATCCATTTCAATATGTTCTCAAAGTATGGTCTATGACGTATGGCCAAGGGGTCTTCCATTGGTTTTATTATTTGTCAAATGACACGATATGGGTCAAAACTTTCACATTGTTCTTTTCTTTGACTTGAGCTAATATGGCTCACTTATCATTGCCTAGCACTGGAATTAGATGTGATATTGGGAAAAATACTGTGTTGCAATTTGTAAAGCCTTCATTTACCTCCTACGCTTACCATACATATATATATATATATGTGACGCATTTGTCATGAATCACCATTAAAATAATGTAGTTTACAAGAGATACATATGGGATTCAGCCATTAGCTTGGACGTGTAGTGCATTTTTTATGCTTTATAATTTCAATTACATGTTTTTCTCAGGTGGTAATTTTATAGACAAAAATTAATGAGGATGTGCATATCAGTTTGTTTTTTTTTTAAAGTCAGATTACTTATCATACTAATACTAAGAGGCAAAGGGTCTCATGAAGTGGTCTCCATCCTTCCTCCTGGAAATCTAACATACCTCTTTCAGCCAACCAAGGATTTCTGAAGACAGGGAGTAAATGGAGCAGATCGGGTGAATTAAGTTTGAAGCAAAAGTATGCTTATGATATGGTTAAGTATGGTTAGCTTTCACTGGTGTAACAGAATATTTATTTGTACTGATGTTATAGCATATTTTTCCCCTTTTAAGTCAACACAGATCTTTCCGTCTATTTTTGCATTTCTTTATTGTAATGTAAAAAAAATAATTGCAGTATATCTTCACTAATCCAACTGCACTAAAATTGCTGTTTCTTTCTTATCCACTCTCTTTTGGCCTGCTTTCAGTGCTCTGTAGATCTGTGCTGCCATGTATCATCTGAAAGTGCCTGTCCTGCTCCTGCTGCTCCTCGCTCTACTGCAATGTGTGACTATGGCACCCAATAACAGGTCAGAATCAAGACAATTGTCCAGTTCTTATGAGGTAGACCTCTGTCGAGGCACATCTGCGGTAGTTTCTGAGGCGCAGACTTCACTGAGCAATAATAGCTGATTTGTGCTCAACCCACAAATATATTATTTCAAAGCTATTGCTGAGCAATAATGCTGGTCAAAGAAACGGTGGCATTTTTTTGTTATGCGTTGTTACGTAGTATTGAGAGAATTTAAAATGCTAAGCTGGTAAAGTGTTCTAGTATTGTGACTAATTAAAACTGTATTGTTTGGAAACTACAAAGACAAATTTACCACCATGTTAATCTAGAAAGAAACTCTCATCCCCCCTCAACCCCCCCAAATAAAAGTTTAAAACCACATTCTCATTAAATGGGCTATTCTGACATATGATCATTTGTGAGGAAAGGTTGAATAGGTTGACAAATGCTCATTTTTTTAAAACCCAGACAGCTTGATCTTTTTTTGCTTTATAATTTCAAACAATATTTTACTTTGCATGCATTAGACTGGGAGTTGTATTTTTGTGATGTAATTTTCTTTTTTTGTATCATTAAATTTGTCAATGCTTCCAGTCCGAAAAGTTATGCCTACAAAGTTTGACTCAGTACAGTTATAAATTCAGCATTATGTGAAGTGTAGTGAAAATCCAGATCTAGGCTGAAGTCTTGAGTGGCCGGATGAGGAAAGCTTGTTCAACTTTGCAACAGTTGATGCAAAAACTGTAGGTCAATTCTCAGTGTCAGAATTATCTTACGCAAGATCCCACTATTTGCCTCATGAAGATGAGTGCAGATTAAATGCTTTCATTCTCAAAAATGATCACTCTTCAACACGTAATGGATCCCAATCTGCCACACATTAGTGCTGGGGAGAGAGTCATCAACTGACATGGCCCTGAGGAACTCTCCAGGTGGGGATATGTGTGTGTGAGTGTGTGTGTGTGTGTGTGTGTGTGTGTGTGTGTGTGTGTGTGTGTGTGTGTGTGTGTGTGTGTGT
>JBBPDC010030087.1:0-12328 GCA_037974485.1 Hemigrammopetersius urotaenia | reverse complement strand
TCAATTCATAGTCTTGTTTCTATTTGTAAAGTGTGTATCTGCACTCAGTGATATCTTGTATGAAATGTTTGGATATACAATTTAAAAATAGTCGAATAATGACTATATATTTAGGGTGGCTTGGGATCATTTTGGGGGGGTTTCAGACCCCCCAAAATAGACCTAACGACGCCCATGGACTGAAACTATCTGTATTATAACAGTCAGTTCTCCTGAGTACCTCAAGTTCAGGTTCCTCACATGCAATGTTGAAAACTGTAGTAAAAACAGTGCATCCCCCAACCCCCAAACAGTTATTTAAAAATTATACAATTTTATGGTACACCATTAATAGTATTTTTTGTAAAGCAACAACATAGTTGTGTCATTACTGACACTTCAATAAGGTAAAATATAACATATCAGAACATCTAAACCACAGCGGCATGTTTCACTAGAATCAGATCAGAATAATTAAACTTGATTAATTTGAATGAATAGAGCACATTGTTTAAAATAGTGACTAAAATGTGTACATTTGTTTATTATTTTTATATTTATTTTTCCCTCTCTGAGGCCATAATGCCTCGTGTTAAATGTAACATGTTACTTTAACCTCGCAAAAAGTAATTCTAAGATATAAGATGTTCCTCATTACTGTAGCATAAAGGAATCATGTGTGACGCCACCAGCAAGTAAACGTAAATGTTTTAAATAATTGCACTTTGAGATTAGATGTCCTTGCCTTTTTGTGTCTGTTTTGTGATTGTTACAAAAAAGAGATGTTATATCTCGATGAGACTAACCTGGTTAAATAAAGGTTATAATAATAAGTGTGTAACCCTCCGTTGTTTTCTACAAAATTAGTATAAAGAAGGTGCTACTGCACCCTCTGCTGTCTTCTTTAGAAACAACACAATTTTATATTTGTTGCCAGTGGGTTTTTTTTTTTAAAGCATGTGCTAATAATAATAATAATAATAATAATAATAATAATAATAATAATAATAATAATAATAATAATAATAATAATAATAATAATGATAATGATACTAATAATAATACAAATAATAATAGTGCAAGGTAGAGGAGTGCGGCTCATTTCCTAGTATAATCAAATAAAAGAGTTTGATTTTTCATACAGTATTTTCTAAAATTCCACCTTTAGCTGAGGGGTAGCTGGTGGCCTAGTGGTTAGCGAGTTCGCCCTGATATCAGAAGGTTGTGGTTTCGTATCCCAGGACAGCTAGTGGCACCACTGAGAGACCCTTGGGCAAGGTACTGTCCCCACACACTCCTCTCTGGGCGCCTTTTGACCATCAAGCCCTCTGCTGGCAGCCCCCTGCTTCACTTGGTGAATGGGTTAAATGCAGAGAAAGAATTTCACACGGTTCACACTGTGCTGTGCTGTGGTGTGTTCACGCGTTTACTTTTACTTTAAAACTGCTGCATGCAACTTTAGTGCAAAAATGTACAGGTAATAAATCTGTTATAAATATATACACACATACCTGCACACACACACATACACACACATGCACATGCATAGAAATATAATGTAAACAAATAGATGTAATGGACTTCTGCAGTGTCATTCTATAGTTAAAATCCTGCTAAAACATGAGTCTAAGTGCAAGCACTTTGTGTTGTACTGTCTTTGTAAATAAATAATGGCCAATAAGCAAATAAAACTAGGGCCAAAAAGGGCTGTAGATTAAATGAAAAGTAATAGGAATAAGTGTATGATCTGTGCATTTACTGAGTCAAACTTGCACAAGACAACAGATGAACTATAGACATGGAAAAATAAGTCACAGGTCAGAAGGCATCACCCAAACCAGCTTTAAACTCACCCTTCTTCTGCAGATTCAGACTTATCCCCAGTCCACTGTAATGTTTGGGACATTGTTCTTGTTTGTACTTTGAAGTTTGCACCATGCTGTTGCATTAAATAGCTGTTATAATCTGAGCCCCTTTCTGTAACCCCCTCACGGCTCATAGCAGCAGGATCAACGCTGTACAGCTTTGAATATAATTGTTACTGGAACAAAATCATGTTCCTCTGTTTCTGTAAAGTTGCTTGTTTTGCCAACACAAGGTTTTGTACTTTTGACAAGAATAAAGCAGTGATAACCATGTTATTTTCATCATTATTTTCATTTAACTTCAAGGGCAAAAATGACAGTCAGTGGAGCCCTGTGACAGAGACAAAGTTCTTAGATAAAGGAGTTCCAACCCCTCAGCATTCAGCACCACCAGTATACTGATCACCGCCTGATCATCTGGAATCATCTGCTCCTGTTTCATCTTTGTTCTGCTTGAATGATTAATATGTAGGTCAATTTGTGGTTAAACCAACAAAAACATTCCTCTGAAACTGGTCAGGATCAGGGACTGGGCTGAAAACAAGAGATTTTGAAAGTCCTTCCAGAAGCCTGAAGAACTGTTCCTTAAGACCACATTAAAAATACAAGAAACTCTTGATCTTTGGAAGCAAAATATGGTGTTCTGGTAAAATCAGTTCTGGTAAAATTTGCTAATAAAAGTGATTGCAACTATTCATACACATTGAATGTTTATTCAATTGGACAGTTTGGGCTATTGTATCTTGTTTACATGCTTTGTTACAGTGTAACAAAAAAATGCAAACATTACAATGTGACACATGAAGTGACATTTCAAACGACACTCTACAGAAACTTGTTTCTTCGGACTGAATTTGGTGTGAAGTGTTTGGTATGGTATGGAAGTTTGGAGTTTGTTGTGGCCCTGTATATTTGTATATACTCTGCCTCCTGGACCTAATCCCAGCGGCTCCTGGACCTCCGCCCAGCTCCTCCCAGCTCCTCCCGCAATCTCCGGGAACGGTTCTGCAGGGCTGAACCTGGACTCCCTGAAGTCCACATTGGGAAGCTGCTGTGGGAAAAAAGTCTAAAGAATCTGCTTGAGATTAGACAGATCTTCTTCGACTCTGATCCGGGGATGTGACGGCGATGAGGAATGAACGGAAATGTTCTCCGCTCTCTAACTTCTCCAGCTGTGGAGTTGCGCAAGGCTGAAGAAGGAGGGCAGAACGAAATCCATGCTGTGAGAGGAAGTTGCAACATGGGCTTTCTCAAGCGGTTCTGTCAGCATGGAGAAACGCCGGGTTTCGCCAGTCTAGCTTCCCCGTGAAACAACCCGCGGCTGGAGGTTTGTTTATGGTCGAGCTGTTGCTCAGGTTCCTCTGAGGTTCCACCTCGTTCCCAGACCTAGGGAAGTGTGGAGGTTCTGCAGAGCTGAAGGTGAGGCTGCTGTCATTCAGGGTCTGTGGGGTGAGAAAGTGTGTGGTGTGTCTGAGAGGTGGCATGGGAGATAGACAGGGGTGTCTTCACTGTATATACACTATGTGGACAAAAGTATTGTATGACTGTTATACCAACACGGACTTTAATGACACTGCATTCGAATCTATAAACTTTAATATGGAGTTGGTCCCCGTTTGCAACTCGAACAGACTCCACTCTTCTTGGAAGGCTTTCCACAAGACTTTCTGTGAGAATTTGTGCCATTTTCGTATGAGGTCAGGCACAGATAAAGACCTGACTCACAATCTAATGTTGTCTTGAGGAACACTTCTCCGGGCTTCCTGAAGGACTTTAGCCTTTGTGTTGTTCAGTCATTACACCTGGTCTGTAGTCCACAGAGTGGAAAGGAAAGGACGTTTTATTCAGCTGTTCACGTACAGCCTTTGTCTTGAAGCAGTGCAGTACGGCCGTCTGTTCAAATAAAATTTGCTCAACTAGTGTCATGTGGTTGGAAACCATCTGGAGTCCAGTAGGGTGGAGGGTGAATAGCCTCAGTCATTTTACAGCTACTGCACTGACTGTGGGAAGGTCTATTTATTTACTTTCCAGTCAAAATGACCAATAATAGTTTTCTCATGACATAACATTTGTTCTTTTGTGCATCTAAACGACTAAAGGAAGGACAAAGTCAAAGGAAAATAACTGAAAAAAAACCATGCAAGAACTGTTTGTCCACCACCAGACTGTCTCCAGTCTGAAGAAATCTTCTGGTGTTTTTGTCCAAGGTTCCACCACTGTGTCTCTGAGACAATGCGATCAAGTTGTTTTAATTGAAATACATTAGTATTTCATTTTTGGGATTATTTATTATACAGACAAAGTATTGGGACACCTGACCATTTCACCAACAGGGACTTTTGACATTTGCAGCTATAACAGCTTCCACTCTTCTTGGAAGGTTTTCTACAAGATTTTGGAGTTTCTGTGTGAATTTGTGTCCATTCATTCTGTAGCATTTATGAGGTCAGACTCTGATGTTGATGAGAAGGTCTGGATCACAATCTCCGTCCCAGTTCATCCCAGAGGTGCTGGATGGGGTTGAGGTCAGGGCTCTGTGTGGCCAGTCAAGTTCTTCCACACTGAACTCCTCCAGCATGTCTTTATGGAGCTCACTTTGTGCAATTGCCTCAAATATGCTCCCAAAACACTTTAATTTCATTTTAAACTCATTACCCGTAAAGAAACTGGCAGTTGTACTGGACAGTTTACACTGAGCTGCCAATATTTCAAAAACAAGACGGACCAAATTCTAGCTATAAAAAGAAAACAAATTCAAATAAAACTTAAGAAGAACAAAAGTGATGTTGCTAATGCCATAACAGTAAGTAACTTAGGAACAATAAGTTCTAGTGTCACACTAATTATGGTCAACTATATCATTACTGGTAGTAACTTTTTGTTTGTCACATTGTAATTTGTCATTTTTGTTCAAATAGAGAGTGTGTGAGGGTTTGCAGTGTTTGGAGAGGACTCAGAACTGTCCAGAAGTCTGTGTGTTTGATGTAAATGTGGGTTACTGTGGTGCTGGGAAGGGGGCGGGGTTTTTTCATTCTGACGCAGCGTGTATTTGACCACCAGTCAGACTCTGTGATTAGAGGCAGTGAGAGGTGAGGCTCTGCCTGGACGAGGCGTCTGCACTGTGCTGTGGTCACTGCGGTCGGACTCCAGACCTCCGGCCAGGTGGAGAGGCTTCGTTTGGGTGAGATGTTTTTCTCTTCTCCTGCTCCCCCAAATCACAGTCATGTCACATGACTGGGTTGCACAGAAATGTGAGCTGATTCACTGGATGTGTCACATCCCCTTTCATTTACATGAATCAGCATGGACTCATCCTTGTGTTCAGTGCCGCAGTCAGTACTTTCGGAACAGACTGAAATTTCATCCACAGTTGGTATCAGCATAGACTACCGAATATAGACATTGTGTCAAAACCTTGTATCTCCAGGATAGTAAGGCCGCACAATATATATCGTCCGCTGTCATCAATACTGATATCACAGAAGTCTACATTATACAAATCAGCTTATAATCAATCAGAGTGTTTCTGACAGGCTGACCAATCACAGGTCCAGGTGTTGATTTCATGCAATCCAGCAAAAGTATCATTTTTAACCATTAAAGACCCTGGTTGGCCAAGGGGTTTTTAAAGCGCCCATATTCTACATTTTCTTTCTGTTATATTTTTTCAGGACATGTGTGGGTTTGTGAACCAAAAATTCATTATTAATCATAATTCATTCTTAATACTGTTCATACTGTTTATCCTTCAGAATGAAACTGGCTGTTTTTTGTTGCTGACTGTAAATGATCTTTTTTCTGATCAAAAGCTGATTTAAAAACATGTACGTTTGGAATGTATATTTTAAAACTTGAATATATTTTCACACAAAATTTTTTATTTATTCCAGAAAAGTGATGATCTGTGCCTTTAATATATCGACAGGCATTGAAATCTCAATATGTAGCAGTAAAATCACAGGACTGATATTCTTCCCATATCACACGGCTCTACAGTATACTTATTTATGATTTTATCTTATAGATTGCGATTTCAATGCCTTTTAATATATTAATGGCACAAATCATCACTTTCCTGGAATTAAAAAAAACTTAGTGTGTAAATATTATTCAAGTTTTAAAATATACATTCAAAACGTACATGTTTTTGTTATAAAAGCAACATATTTTTAAATATATCTCTTTATTCAGCCTACAGTCCCTTCATCCTGAAGTTCTAAGGAGGGTTTCCGTCCCGTAATGCTGAAATACAGATCAGCCAATCAGAAAAAAGATCATTTACATATATCAGTCAGGCACAGCCACAAAAACAGCCGGTTTATTTCTGAAGGATAAACAGTCTGGAATATGGTCAGTTAAAAATGAATTATGATGAAAAATAAATTTTTGGTTCACAAACCCACACAAATGTTCTTTTGTTGGATTGCATGAATTCAACAAAAGGACACTTGTGTGGGTTTGTGAACCTAAAATTCAAACCAACAGAAACGATTAGGGACTGTTTCTGTTGGTTTGCTCATCATATATTTACACAATATAAAGGGCACCAGTGCGAAACTGTAGCCTGGGAACTGAAACGTTTACATTTTGCTTAATAGGTGAATATTTTAAGTCTTTTTGGTCTTTTACCACAGAAAAGATTTTGTTCTGATGACTTAGTGAGTGAGCAGAGCTTGTTTCCAGGCTGGCACTTGACTGTTCACAGCTCTGTATGTAATTCTTGTGAGAGGGAGGGAGGGATGGAAAAAGAGAGTTCTCACATTCAAAACAAGCAGGGAGAGAGAGAAGGAGGAAGAGATACAGAAACTTTGTGTGGTTTTGCTTGTTGAAATAGCTGGGTTGATGTGCCCAGAATTTAAAATCACGATATTTAAAGATATTTTGATATTGTGATGAAGATATTTTGATATTGTGATGAAGATTTTGGAATATATATCACAAAATAATCAACATAATTTCACATTTTCGCTGATGCCTGATGCCAGTAAGCACGTCATGGCTACTGAGGGCTGCACAGCATACACTAGATGGGCAAAAGTATTGGGACACCTGACCATTACACCAACCTGGACGTTAATGACATTGCATTCAAATACACAGACTTATATGGAGTTAGTCCCCATTGCACCTAAAACAGCCTCCACTCTTCTTGGAAGCCTTTCTGAGCTTTCCCCAAACTGTCTCTGCAACTTTGGAAGCGTGGCATTGTCAAAAAAGTCTAGGTATATTCAAGCATTAAGATTAAGGCCTTCACTGGAAGTAAGGGACCTAGCCCAAACCCTGAAGAACAGGTGTGTCCCTATACTTTTGTCCATAGAGTGTATGGTTTGTCTAGTTATTGTGCTATTGTGTTTTGCAATAATGATATTACAGAAGGTGGCAGTATGCAAACATTTTCGTGTTTTTATGGCTTGAGGCATTTCACAATTGCAGTATGTTGTATTATGGCAAAGTTGCGTTTAGTTTATATATTGCAGAATTAATACTGAGGCATCGACACCATTATATCAGATTTCATTGGTGGTTTTTCAGCGGTCTTCGTTCTGTAATAATGAGTGATTGAGAAGAATCTGTCCAGGAAGCTGGTTTATGCTTCAGGACATGGAAGTGGGAGCATGAGCCTCTTATGTTAAAAAAAAACAGTTTAAAGTAAGGCTTCCTTTAACTTTTAGTCAAACAGTGTTTTTTGTTCATAAGGCTATGGGAAAAGGGAAATACGGCCAGGATTCCACATGCTCTTATGATGGGAATTTGACTTGCTAAGATTTATCTCTATACAATCTCATAAAGAGTCTATTAGCCCCCTTTTAACCTTGTCCTGATCTGTTTACTGACATGACGTTAGCACAGTTCACTTTTAAATTTTCATTAACGTTTGTCACTAATGTCATACTTATGCACAGACAGAGACACAGAGACAAGAACAAGATAAATATGAAGTCTAAATATATTTATTTATATTTATGGAATTTAGCAGACACTTTTATCCAAAGTGACTTCCATTCCCTACCTACAGGAGACAGTCTCCCTGAAACAACTTGGGGTTAAGGGTCTTGCTCTGGAACCCAGTGGTGGTGCTGAAGGTAGGATTCAAACCCATGACCTCTTGGTACAGAGGCAAGTATCCTACCCACTAGGCAACCACCCTTAAAAGAATCTGTAGAAAACCTCAATATGAAATACACTGTGATGTATACACAGATGCTGGCTATAGATACTATAGAGTAGTAACATATAGTTAAGGGAATTCCTAATGTCACAAATAGTGATTAGGAGCATGTTATTGCACGTAATAAGATAATCTCAGAAGATAAGAGATCTTGTCTAAGATAAGAAAAGAAAGTGGACAGAACAATGATACAGCACGTGGTAAGATAATAAGATACGACACATAATGGACATGTTTTAGCACCCAGTAAGAACATTGCACAATAATAATAACAACAACAACAACAATAATAATAATAATAATAATAACAACAACAATAATAATAACAATAATAATAATAACAACAACAATAATAACAACAACAACAACAACAATAATAATAATAATAATAACAATAATAATAATAATAATAATAATAATAATAATAATAATAATAATAATAATAATAAAACAACTGATCTGTGTGCACATTTTTTAAGGTGGAAACACTTCCTCTAAAGAGAAGGATATGAAACCAGTAGAGGGGAATATTTTCTTATATTTGCAAGGTCAGAACACTTCCGTAATAAATGGAATAAAACAAACACACAAAACTTCCTGTTTAGGGCATCACTCTTTAGCGCTTCTGAAGTGCCTGAAAAAGAGCACTTTTCCCACACGTTGTTGGGAACACGTCTAAGAAAACATTAGCACTGTATTATGATAAATATCATCTTTACTAAAGAAGTAAAAATGTATTTTCAATTATACAACAGCCGATGTTGAGGTTCCAGAGAGATCTTCCAGAGAGAAATACATCTAGTTTGGGGCAGCTGGTGCTCAGTGCCGCGCCCAAACATAAACAACCAGCACAAGGAGTTTTATTACTATAAATGAAATGAATTTATTACTGTATTTACTAAAGAAACGAGTGTACATGAGTTACAGTACAGTTTATTTGGGGGTAATATTGTATTTTACATTCTAGCACTGCAGGAGTTCAGTGTACACAGTACAGTGTGAATACGGGTTTACCGTTACATTCTCTTTAAGGTTAATGTATTAAGCTGAGTTTAAAGCCACCCCATCCTTAGCAGACGTACTGAGCTTCTCAACACAAAACCACCTCTTCTCTGTGGCCAGTTAATTGAAGGCATCGACCTTCAGATGTTTGTCATCTTCTTTAATAGTGTTCTCTGAGTCATAATAATAATAATAATAATAATAATAATAATAATAATAATTGTGATAATTATAAGTAAGTGAACTAGAGAGTTTTTGTGTGATAATTTTTCTGTGAGCTGATCCTGGAAACTGTGCATAAGTGACTTTTAATATAGAAAAAAAGTGCAGCAAGTAACTTTCTGTAAGAAATAACAGTAGTTGAAAAACGATTGACAAAAAGAAATGACTGAAATAATGGACAAAATCAGCTACTTGTTAATAGGTTGTGTTAGTATAAAATACTTGTTATTGTTTTTTTGTAACAGGTATAGAAATGTCCCTCATGTTTTTACACCCCCAGTAGGTGTGTTTTCCAGCGCACTGTGCTCTCTCTATATATATACATATATATATAATAAAAATAATAAACTAGCAAGACACCTACTTAGAGTACTGTATTATTTATACTGTTATAATAATGTTATTTATAGAATTCTAAGGGCCCATAGCCCCCATTTTGCTTGTATTTCATTTTTTCTGTGGTCCACTCGTGACATTTATTTGGTTTTCATTCAAATAGTCTTCTAATTCTTTTGTACTGAACCGTTTTCTAACGGGCTGTTTCTGTGACTCTGTAAGGCTGTAAGGCGGATGTTGGTTTGAAAGCTGTATTTCCTAAAGGGCTTGGTGTTGCAGTCGGAGGGGCTTGTCAAACCTGATTGCAAAGGTTTTTGCAAACAAGTTCAGACAGGCAGCAGCTGGACTGAGCGGTATTGCTTAGTAGTTTGCAAAAAGCAGAAGAAGCAAACTTCCTGAAATCTGAAATTCACATCCCTGAAATGCGAGGCTGTGTTTAAGATGTAAACATACACCTGGTACAGCAGCATCAGACAAAGATGTTGTAGCAGCAAGACTTGAGCTGCTGAACAGATATATCCCACAATGACCTGAACTCTAATGTCCACTAGTTTAAAAAAGGCCAGTCCCTGAATGACCACAATGCTGGTTCAGCAGTCTTTCGTGAACCAAGAAGCTGAATCTTGGGTCTCTGACTCTCAGGTCCTGTTTTATTGGGGTGTGTTCTGCCGCTCCAACATTTTTCGCTGATCTAAACAAATTTCTTTCCGCTGTGGTCAACAGACAAATTCCTGTTTTCCTGATGAGCAGGAAACTTGGATCATCTACAGAAGGTCAAAAAATAGACTTTTTTGTTGTTTAAAGGTCAAAAATGAACAAATAAAAGAGTTATTTTGCATAAAAATTTAATATTTGTGAAAAAAATATATATGTGAAAGGTTTTGTTAAGACAGTGACTGAAGTACAGTGGCAGAAAATGACAGTTAGAAATCTGTTTGTGACTTCAGTTTATTTCATGCTTCAACCATCATTTTTTTATCACCAGGTGTTCATTACCAATGTTCTCTGAATCAAAATAATGAATAATTATTGTTATTATTATTGTTATGATAGTAATAATAATAAAAAATTAGGCAGTAGGAGAACTGGAATCAGAGAGAGTTTCTGAATAATGACATTTTTGTGAACTCCTCCTGGAATCTGTGACTAAAACAGCAATGCAGAGTTGAACAGGAATTTTGACGACGCCTCGCCCTTAAAACAGTAGTTAGTCTGATTGCATCAGCACAACACTATTGTTCTTCTTAAGTTTTAGAATTATTATTTTTGGTCCGTTTATTTTTTGAAGCCGCTTCTCCTCCAAGGCCCTGTGCCTTATTGCGCTTACACAAAGCTAATCGATGAGATGATGAGGGGCAGAGTATTGATCTTTTATAAAAATCGACTTTGTGGTCGAGTCCTCTTTGTAGTATGTAGGGAGAGAGAGAGAGGCTAGTTGAGTCATCATGACCAGGGGACAAAAAGCAGAGAAACACAAATGCGGAGTAAAACAGACTCATAAACAGATTTCAAAACACTAAAGCTTACCCATTAATGGCTTGGTAAGAGCCAGCGAGTTCAGATTATTTTATTTTAATGCTGTTATTTTGATAAACACCCAGCAATACTTTATCTCCCAATGATATTGGCATTTCCCAGATGCCTAATACTGTTGCTGTTCTATTACATGCTCATTAAAACTGTCCAGTTATGTGCTACATTCATTTCCCTGGATGAAGGAGAATATTTGGACCTTTTCGTTCGTATGCAAATATAAAATAAAAGGTCTGAAGATGCATAAAGCAACTTGAACAATGTAACTGAAACAGAATGAAGACACAATCATGATAAGGCATTACGGACATTCCCTTTAGAGAGCTATTGGAACCATCTTTGTACATTAAAAGGTGCATTTTTCTGAAAAAACAAAACGTTATGCATTCTATCAGCTGTCAGATAAGGCTCCTATAGCTAACCAGGCTAACATAATGACTCTGTTTGATTTATATTATGCAACACCAAATTACCTGCAGACCTCTGGGCAGCTCATCTGTGATTAAACACAGCAATGTTGCGGTTTTGTTATGGATTATATTTGAAGTAGGATATGATTTGTGTGGCAAGAGCTGCGAACATTTACCTGCAAATATAATCTCTCATGAAATTTGATCGTACCATTGTTAAATCGCCCAAGAGGAAACAGATTTAGGGCTCACAGCTAAAGCTGTTCTGTGAAATTGGAGTAAACTAACCTTCACATGTTCTGTAGGTACATCCTGACCTTTGAGTTTGCTGCACAAACACCAATCACAATCACAGTAAACACGTCAGTCGCGGTTCAGAGTCCGCCAGTTCTTTATTTCATGCACATGAATCAGAACAAGGAATGTTTGCTAATAAACTTGCAGACTTGCAAACTGGGGCATATTGCCAATCTTTCTGACCAGAATATAGATGTGTTTAAAAGAGCTATTCGTCTAAAATGGAAAAAACGACAATTAGTTGTTTTATTTCACGGATTCTCATCAGCCTGATAAAAAAAATACATGTATCATCTTTTACACCAAATGTAGAATTTCCTTTGGTGTAAATACTGTAATTGCAACTCCATCATAGAGTATGTTTCTTAGAATCACCGCTTTGAACAGAATGACTCAGTGAGTGTGAGAAGCACAAACGCCTTCTGCTCGTCAGAGCACACCCAGTTTAACACACACACACACACACACACACACACACACACACACACACACACACACCCTCCCACCCCCTCGCT
>JBBPDC010030070.1:0-12330 GCA_037974485.1 Hemigrammopetersius urotaenia | reverse complement strand
GCTAGACTTATTATTTTTCATTTCAATTCATAGTCTTGTTTCTATTTGTAAAGTGCGTATCTGCGCTCAGTGATATCAAACCCCCCAAAATAGACCTAACAACGCCCATGCTTGAAAGGTTCTTCACAGATCTAATTTTTTAAAAACAAGATTCTTATGGGAGAATAAAAGCAGTTCTTTAATGTTCCCTTTCGTAAGAGTGTGGAAGAGAAGTGCTTCCAGTACTTGTTTGCTAGGTTAGCTTCTTTACTCTAGTAAAAGACTGAGAAAGCAAACTTCAGAAACCAGACTCGGCTGATCAGATACACTGGGCTAAACTGGGTAAATGTGATTTTTGGCCGCTGTAGTTGCAGTGGAGGGAGAGAACAGTTTATCTGTTAAGTGCCAGGCAGCCAGACACACCTTGTACTTCTAAGCCTCTCCACATTCCAAAACAATGATCTATACACATACCCCCCGCTGCCTGCCCAAATATGGGTCTTGGAAGCTCAAAAAACATGTGTGTGTGTGTATGTGTGTGTGTGTGTGTATTTCAAGTCCACCTCTCACCCAGCTGCAGAAAAGGCCCGGGAAGCAGAAAAAAAAAAGACTTGTCTAAAAATAATTCCCTTGTCTCAACCCCTCCTCCCTCTTTGCCTCTTCTATAGGCATTCGGTGGCCTGTACCTGCTCCTCTCACAGTCTTCAAGGTTGCTAAACATTCTCTTCATCTCGCCCTTTCCCCACCAACTCTCTGTCCAAGCGTGGCCAATTTTTCTGCCAAGCGAACCAGAATGGCCACAAAAGAGAGTGAGAGAGACAGAGCAGAGCGGAGATTGGTCCTTTTCTCGGGACCGTGACCCCACTCGGCCCAGCCTGGAGCCATGAGGGGAGAGGAGGACGGGGGGCTGGAGGGCAGTGAGCAGCTAAACGATGATCCAGGGTCAGCCATAACCGTCTCAAAGCATGGAGGTCAAAATCTCTCCATGTATCCATGAAACCAGAACTGCCTAAAGTCATTTAAATACAACTGATTTCAGTGGTGTTTATTAGTTCTAACTAATTAAAAAGCCACGATTTAATGCTTTTTAAGAGAATTTTATTGTGCTTAATTGCAGTATAGGATTCTCATTCAAGGTTCTGATGAAATGGATACAGACCAGACTATGGTAAGGCTTCAGAAAATTAGAACTATCATCAAGTAAGTTACTACTGAATTTCCATATTTCAGCTGATGTGTATTAAAAAATACACAGAATTCACAGAATTCATTTCTACATGATTGATTATTTCACATTTTAATTAAACCCTCAAATAAATGTCATTTTTTGTACTTTGGTCAATTACAGAATTTCAGTTACTAAACATTTGTAGAAGACTATACACTAAACCAGTGGTTCCCAACCTTTTTTCCTTGAAGCCCCCTGTGCCTGTGTCCAAGCCAAGCCAGGCCCCCAACCACAACTCCTACCCGCATAAACAGAATAAAGTGATTAATTACAAACTTTTATTTGTAAAAAATTGACAGTGGTTGTAGGGTTTTGTTCTTATACACACACACACACACACACACACACACATACACTTTTTGTCAGACATTGGGATTTTATTTAATGTGTACATATAATTTTGGTAACCTCAGTGCAGACAAAATTGTGGGCACCCCCTGCGATCTCTAGCGCACCCCTAAGGGGGGCCGGGACCCCAGGTTGGGAACCACTGCACTAGACTATACTATGCTGCACACTCTTATTTTAGGAGACCCTAAACTTCACATATATGTCATCATTTCAGAAGTAAACAGTATCTTCATATTCTCATTTGACCAGTTTTAGTAAAAATGTACTTAGCATCTCCTAACGTTTGGAGGAAATGGCCTGTACAGACTGCCTAAAAGTTTTCAGGAATTGCAAGATTAGTGTGTGTGTGATCTGACTTCTAATGGTGGGCCATTCTGTGGCCTAAGATTAAGAAAACATTTATGATTAACATAATTTGATTGCTTTTCTCTGCTGCTGGCTCCATGCTGAGTGCCAAAACTCCAGTAAGACAGTCAGAGACGGTGATGAATCGTCTTACATCTGATCCTCTGGAACAGTCACGGCAGCTTGGAGCTCAAAACAGTGCAGAACATGATGGACCTCTATAGTCCCAAGAGACAGTGATGGCTGAGTCTTTCAAGTTCCGTGGAACAATGATCTCCAGGGATCTGAAGTAAGAAATCAGCATCCACTCCAGAACAAAGAAAGCCCAGCAGAGGATGTTCTTCCTTCAGCAGCTTAAGAAGTACAATTGTGTGTCAGTCTATCTTCAGCATCTCCATCACAGACTGGTCCAGCTTTACCATACCCGACAGCATCGAACTGCAGGGCATCAACAGGCCTCCAGAAAAGACCACTGACATGAATCTGCCATGATCTCCTGAGCCAAGAAGATAACAAAGATGATCGTTGCTCAAGTCAACACTTCAGCTTCTGTTCTCCACTGCTTTCTTCTAGCACACTTTTAATTAATTTATTTTCTATGCATTCTGTTATTTCTTATATTTTTTGTTCATTCCACTGACTCAAGAGTTTCTGTATTTTCATGTATTGTTTGTATTTGTATTTGTTTTGAACCATTGCACATTTTTGTAACAAAGTTTGACGTTATACTTCTCACTTGAACCAAATCGCACATTTTACCTCTAGTTTAAAATGTATAGTTATATTTATATATTGTGAGGCGAGGGGGTGGGGCATGGGGCTCCTCCCTTTTTTATGAGGGTCAGGTGTGCTGAATTAGGGGTGGAGCCAGGACTCTTTTAAACTCGGTGAATGGGTTAAATACAGAAAACAATTTTGTAATGTAATGGTCATATATGAGAAATGTACACTTTACAGCGAATGCAGCCCACATTATTGCGAACTATCAGAGGGAGTATCCTGGACAGTCTTCTGTTGTTCAGGATTCGCAAACCTGCCAAGAAAGTTCAAAAGGCCAGACAAATATAGTATCTCTAGTTAAGACTGTGTGGACTCAATGCAGGGTGTTAGATCAAAGCTGCTTTGAACAGTTTTTGGCTATTGCATATAGCTAAAAACGTATTCATGTTCTTCTTTTCACTGTTGTGACAAAGCTGTCTTGGTAGACCAGATCTTTTTTGACTTATTTACAACAAACATAGATCCTTTAGAGTACAGGGCCAATGAAAACCTGACTTTCTCAACTGCATCCAAGCTAATTCCATGTATCTGCAGACCTACTAGGCCAAAAACACCTGAATCTGATTCCCTTTCAGACATATTTATATTTGCCATATATTCACAACATCCTACTTATTTTACATCTAGATGTATGCTATTGGGCGGACACTTTTAACCAGAGATGTACGTAGGTTTCCACAAAGAAAACATTTCCTTCACACATTGTTCACACGTAAACAAATGCATCACTGCCTTCTGATTGGTCGAAATGTTTAATCACAACATGGAAACAGGACACTGTTTATTAACTGTCTGCAAAAAAAACAACAATGGAGATACAAATGAACCACTGGGAAGTTAACGCTGCATGGAAACGTGAAGGTGAACCAGGATATTGGTTTTCATCACACAGATAAAATTAAACACTCTAACAAGACTTTAAATGATAAGAGTATGATAACAAAAGCAGCTCTGACAGAAAAGCCTTCCGCTAGTTTGGTTTTGGGACGACCGGCCATGAACTGTGTGGAGAGAGTGAGAAACTCCGTTACTGGACTGAGATACACTGGAAGTTCAAAGCATCCATTAGAATCCAGTAAAGGAACAGCACAGTTCCTGTATACCTGTGGAAAAGTGCCTTAGGATTTCACCAGCGAAGAAGTTAGTACTCACCCTAATCCTAACCAAGGCCTCATCAGATCACACAAAGTGGAGTTTGAGTTAGTGACAGTTTTTGTGTTAGCAGTGGAGTTTGAGTTAGAGAAAGTTAGAACATGCAGCTGTTCTTCTCAGTGATCAGTGAAGAAGCGGATCTTCAGTCTCTATTTGAAGACAGTGAGGCTCTCAGCGGTTCTGACAGTTCCTCCACCACTCAGAAAATCCAAAATTCAGAGAAAAATCTTCAACAGCGGGTCGGACTGTGCCTGACGCTCCAGAAGGTCGAGCCATGGTCTGATCAGTGATGACTGGTAAGATGAAGCTGGACCAGTTTTGGCTTTGCAGACGAGTCTAATATGGATTTTATAGACTGTGAAGTAAACAGCATGTTTTGAAACTTTAGCAACATACCATATCAGACTCATTAAGGCTCCTTAAATTAACTTCTGGCTATGTAGAACGGCAATATTGTGAGATCTACATTAAACAGAAAAAGAACCCCAATGACAACTCTAAACATAAATAAATGAAAATCAACACGAGCTCAGCCCTTTTCTTGACCGCTGGTGGGTGGCTCATTTAGCTGAGGATGGCTTACTCACCGAAATCGAATTAATTTCTGTGGGCTTTGGTCATGGACCACAGTTTTTGCTTTGTGGGCTGAACTTCATGTGCAGTAAGAAACGCTCCTAATAAGTTGAGGATGGCACAAATTCGAGCTATCAAAAGCAGGCACTCGTAGCTACATAATTCCACTAAAAAGCCTAAAATATGGAGTAACAAATTGGCCTGCAACACCACATAAACAGATGCAGTGAAGGCTAACTCCTTTTACAATAACAGGCCACAGCACAAATAGCTCCCGGCTGTGAATTGTCCAAGTTTAAAGAACAACAAGAGAAGTTAATCTGGCAGAAAAACAAGATTCATAAATGAACACAGTGGCAAAAGAGGTCAGGGCTGGAAAAGCTAAGCTGGCAGCAGGCATGGCCTGTGGTGTTAATGACACATCACGGGCAAAAAAGCGGCACACAAAATGACTATTTAATGGAGGACAATTTATCATACATTTAGCCTGCATGAATAGAAAAACATGAAGCTAAGTTACTGTGTCAAAGAAATGTGAGAACAGACCTGATTCCTCTAGCACTAGAGTCTACTGTTGGACTTATTGATCCTTTAATCTCACCAACATCGGTGTCTCTCACACTTCAGAGGGATGAGCTTAGAGGGGTGCCTGACCTGAAGAGCCTCAGAGCCCCGGAGATCTGAAACTGGCCAGGCTTCCCCTCGGAGGCCATCTGTCCTGTTTCCTGAAAGCCACATTGACTTTCAGGACTCTCTGCATTTACATAGGAAGGACTGGCAGCAGTTGAATCAAAATTAAAACGTAAAAAAATAGATTCTGGGGACATCCCTTATTTTATCAACGGCCATTTTGTCGCCATCAGTAAATTTAATCCCCACAAGTTTTCAACCCCCTTAAGGTCACCAAGCAGTTAACAAATGTGATCTGCATATTCTCCACCACTTTTCAAACCAAACTAATGCCTGTAGGTATAAATATGTACTGCATTTATATATGGGACACATGAGCAGACATTTGTTGGTGTTTAATTTTTAACTCAGCTAATGCATTACAATTAAAGAAAATGTAAATGAATAAACAGAATCAGAAAACATTGCTTAAAAAATTAGCATTAGCAGCGTGCAAAGAAAAAAGAAATAACTCTCTCTACCCACATGTTTAGACAGGGCACAGCATACTAATACTAAATAAACTGAGATAACTGTTGAAAATTGGGGGTAGGAGGGTTCAAACACTAAAGACACGGAGCCGTCATGCATTCTTCTTCTATTTATGGCGGTTGACAACTTTTCAGTCTTTTACTGCCACTGCTGGACAGGTGGTGGTAGTACAGTTCGGTTCTCAGAAAAATTCATGTTAGACTAAATTTGTGAGTGCTGATCCGCATAAAACTGAGTTGGGCCTTACACTGTTTGACTGATTGCACCAGCCTCAGCCTCATTCCTCAGTTCCATAGTCTGGGAGCAGCACTCGTCCTCAGCCTGGGGCGAGGAACAGAAAGAAGGCCTTGTTGAGTGGATCTCAGGGCACGCCTCCTGGTGTGAAGCTTCATGAGGTCCACAATGTACTGAGGAGCCTGATCATGTAGGGCTCTGTCTGAGAATTTATACTGTATCCTAAATTCCACTGGGAGCCAGTGCAGACAAAGTAAAATGGAAAAGATGTTAAAAGCCTGGCGGCAGCGTTTTGGATGTTCTGAAGACGCATTAAACCAGACGTACTTAGACAAGTAAAGGACAGATATGGAAATCAATGCATGATGAGATAAAAGCATGAATAAGCATTTATATCTCAGCCTTAGAGACAACAGGCCTTCTCAGAAGGAAAAATAGCAGGAGCGACGGAATGGCCTCACAAGAGCATTCATGGACTGATCAAAAACAACCCTTAAGTTACACAGAGAAACCTGAGAGAAGCTAGAGAGTATTGTATTGATCAGGAGGAGAAAAAATTATCAGCTCAGATTTCAGAGAATTTAGTTTTAAGTTGTTGGTTAAAAGCTAATTATTCATCTCTGTCAAACAGTCAATAAGGAGAGCAAATTTACATTTTGGGGCTTAAATGAACAATAAATCTTGGTATCATCCGCACAAAAACAATAAAAAATGTCCTTAAAAGAATTGATAGCTTGAGCTAACAGAAGCATATACAATGAAAAAGGCCCAAGGACAGAACCTGGGGGACCCCACAATATAGAGCACCACTGGCTGACTGAAACCACTACCCAAACTGAAAAACTCCTATCAGTTACTGAAGATGAAAACCAGGCTGAAGGTGATCCAGTTACACCTACTGAGCGTGTTAAGCTTTCCAAAAGGATTTTATCGTCAACAATGGCTGTCATGTCTGTGGGCTGTGACGGTTGATGGCCAGTGTTGTGTTTTTTTGTGTTAATAGTCTTCTTATGAAATTCTGAGCACCACCAGCCATGAGTTTGTTTATGTGTTTCAGCTGGCTGTGAAGAATGACTTTTGTGTTTCTATTGGTTAGTGTTTTGTATTTAAGTTTGTGTCTAGTGCACCTTAGTGTCGGTCCACCGTCACCCTGGCTCTGGTTAGTGTGTTTCCTTTCTGCTTTTGTTTGAAGGTCTGTTCTGGCCCTCATGCCTTTTGTTCTGTTGTGGTTTTGAAAGAGATAAAATAACGAGCATGGATGTATGCCTTTGTGCCTGCTCTCATTGGGGAGAAGAGAGGAAATGTGACTATGGGAAAGTCTGAGCCAAGTTCAAGCATCACTAAGACAGAGCACTTACCAGTATCTGCAGCCATTAGTGAGTCATTGGAAATTTTAAAATTCATTTGGCTTGACATTACTGTTTCTAGACATTCAGTGCTCAAAAACAATGCAATCTCTGTGTTTGTTCATGTTTCAGAACTCACCCACTGTTCAACTGCTAGATCAACCACCACTAGATCTAGTTCAAAATTCTAGTAACCACAAAGCTCTGAGGTGGATTCTTAAAACATGTTTTTTCTCTGAATGCCATTGTTACATCATAATCAGAGTTCTCAGCCATGCCGTTTTCATACAGTGATGTTTTCCTCACATGGTTTAGCACACCGGTCCCTCTCCTCATGTCATCCAGTGCACAGGGAGGCTTGCTCTGTTTCCTGTTGGTGTTTAAGCTGTTGGCTTGTAAATGCAGCGACAGATGTGTGCTTAGCATGCATAACTCTCAGGACAGTCTATTACTAGGGGCCTGGAGACACACACTAAAGCCATCTAAAGCCAAAAATAATGTTGAATGTTGTCTTCATGTTCTTTTACCACAGGCTGTGTCAAAATGCCACATCTGTACAACACATCTGCTTTGTAGCTTTATTCTAGGATGATTTAGATTTTGGTTTTACAGTTTGCTGTGTTTTTCCTCTCATCATTTTCATCAGGAAAATTTTAATTATTAATTTCTCATATGTTCCCAGTAATGCCATTGGTTTGTATCAGCACAGGGGAAGCCCTGCTATAGGCAAAGTGATGACTGCTCCCCAATTTGATGTGATGACAGTTACCTGCTGTTGATCTGTCCACTTTTTCATAGGCCTACTGCCAAATTTCTTGGTCTAAAGTTATTCAAAGGAAAATCAATTGTATTTGTAAATAACCAGTCACTGTATGGTTTTCCTAAACCCTTCATATATTAAACCCTATATTAGTAAAATGGATCAGCATGTGGAATTGGAAATGTCTGTGGGTTAACACGTTAATTTTTTTCTACATAAAAGAATCCCAATGCTGCCCTTATTGTTGGATGCTCTGTAAAAGTGAATGGGCATTTAATGTCAGGTTACTATGGAAACAATCAGTGCTGATTTGTTTAAGTAAGTAAGTAACTTTATATAGTAGCAATAGTAAAAATTGCAATAGGTGTGTGAAATATACTGTATATATGTATGTATGTATGTTTTTAAAATTTGTTCCATTTTGTTCATGAAACAAAAAAAGACAATTAATGTCACATCATGTTTAAATATTGAGAAATCGAATCCCATTTTAAAAGATGAGCAGTTTAAAATGCAAACATTTCCACTGCATTGACGAGTAAAATCTCAGACACATCCAAACATTTTCAATATAGAGGACAAGTGTTAAGAATTTCCCTGGCCTAAAAAAAAGGCAGCACCAGCATCGCAAATCTCCTCCTTCACTTGTCTGGCTAACACACACATGCTGACGCCTCCACATTCATACATATGGATGCTTATAGCTCCTGTGCCCCTCCAACGCAGCCACACACATTAAACACTTCAGACAGCTAAGCCTCAACAGCACAGAGAGGCGACGATTTTTCTGTGCAAACGTGCAGCGTTGACAGGCTGCATCCGTGTTGTATTTTGTGTGTGTGTGTGTGTGTGTGTGTGTGTGTGTGTGTGTGTGTGTGTGTGTGTGTGTGTAGGTATGTATGTGTGTGTGAGTGGTGTTGACAGGCTGTCTCTGTGGTGTGTGTGGGGTGGTGTGGAAAGCTCAGCAGATGCTGGCTGCTAATTGTGTGCTGATGCTGGCAGCTGTGGTTCTGCAGAGCACCTGAGCCGACTGAACACAGCACAGCCACAGACTCGCGGTCAAAGAGGCCACTCAAACCATCGGCCCAGTTTGCGGCTTCGTGTTCAACTGTCATGTAAAGGTTATGGGTGTAGTAATAGCATGTCCTGGTTTTTTCCATGCATTTTCAACACAGACGATCGAGACAAAGGAGCCACTGTTCATTTTTCTGCTATTTTTATTTGACTCCAAGTCTAATTATCCAGTTTTTTTTTAGAATATATATACATTTAAATATACACAACCTGGTCTTGAGGTTTGTTTTTATTGTTAACTATTCCAGTTTCTGTAAATATGTTTATCATTATTATGTTGAATTCATAATTCATAACCCCCCACGCTGAGAAATGTCAATATATAAAATTATAAAAAGGCCAGTTTCCTTCACCTTCTTTTAAAGAGTATAGTGGAGGTGTAAACTATGCTTTTACATGTAACAAACACACAGCCCTGACTCACAACCATGCCGCTTTAGTTCAATGTTTGTCAACTTCCAGCACGAGAATGAATCCTCCGAATCAGAAGGAACGAGGCCAGTGTTAAATGTCCAGAAAGCAGCAAATTGCTGTTGTGTAAAACACCTCCAAAAGCGAGAAATATGAGCCAAGTACAGCTATCCAAACCAATCAGAGCTCAAGGGGAAACACAGGACAGACACACTCACAACAGCACAACAAATGGAGGTGAATTCTGGGTCGAGAAACAAGAAGGTAAGAATGAGACTGTCCAGGTGTACAGGGACCCACGTCTTGCAACCAGAAAGTCACCCCCTGGGTCAAGGATCACCACCGACCTCCAGCACCACTGTTATCCGTCCACCAATATCTACAGTGAATGACTTTTATAGTGCAGGAGCTCCCCAGTAGCATATTCAGTATTGAGAGTAGTGTGGGCCCATTCTGTCATCCGAAGGCAATCCAGCACATAGAGCCAGCCTGAGGGTCTGTCTGGGGGTACTGGGTGATTCCTGGCTTCTCATGCTATCTCCTTGTCCAGGATTCAACATGGATGATGGTAGAATGGGCCCAGGCTCAATGGGGAAACAGCTTAGGAATAAAAATGATCAATATCATAATTCAGCTTCACCTACGTCAGTTTACACAAGAAGAAGGTCCTTAGATGTAGCTGACTGGGGTTCCCATGGCAATAATACTGCTCCCAGCCCAAAAGAACTGACCCCTACCACAAAGTGGGGAGGGGATCAGGCCTTTTTTCAATACAGGGGCACTTCAATTTATTAAATGTCTCCCAGGTGGTTGATGCTTTACAAGGTCTGACAAGGGGTGCAGCCACCAAACTGAAACTCTGGATAGATCTGTGTTTAAAGTTGGTAAACCAACTGGGGCACAAGCCACTCAGACACAGCAGCCACCTTATTCCCACCAATGATGGAAATGGCACTGTTCTGCCTTAACAAACAGCCCAAGCTCGAGCAGATGAACTAAAACCTTCCTTCCATGGACGGTGTGTTCCTTGAGTGTTTTGGAAGAAATCAATATGTCATTTATGTAGACAATCACAAACAGTTTAACAGCTTCCTGGACATGTTGTTCACAGTCAGCGGGCATTTACCAATCCGTAAGGCATCAGGTGATACATGTAATGGCCAGATGTAGTGCTAAACACCATCTTCATCAACCACCAGGCTGTGTGCACTCCACAGGTTGAGCTGAGTGAAAATTGTCAACCCATGGGGTTGTTCAGCGGCTAACGAGATAAGTGGAAGCAGGTGTTGATACTTTTTCAAGAGGCTCCAGTAATCAATGCAGGGTCGGAGTCCACCATCCTGTTTTCTGCGAGGAAAAAGGTGGCAGCGACAGGAGGCTTGGACCAGTTAATGAACCCCTGCTTCGGTCACATATTCCATTGCCTTGCTTTCAGGTTTTGACAATAGATAAAGATGCAGCTGAGGGTGTGTAGCTCCAGGGAGGATCTTAACATCACAGTGCCACGGGCCATGAGGGGGAAGATGCGTAGCCCTGGGGGTGGTAATGACCATGGGTGGTGATAAATATTCAGGAGGAATGTTAACCGAGAAGTAAACAGTCATTTCAAAATGACATGAGGGGACAAACAGCTGGATTGGTAGAGTGACCTGAGTGACGGGGTTGTTGCTGACCCTCCACAGGAATGGACAGGGAGGAAACCATGGCATGGGATACAAAATTGCTGATCTAGAAGTGCATGAACAGAGACATCATGGTTAGACACATGCAATTTAACAGGGGTAACAAACTGATTGGAAGTAAAGAATTCAGTACACAAGCGTTGGCTTCTTTGCTGAAATCTGGGATGCGAGTTCTCAGCTAAGGGACCTTGAGGTCTAGTTTGGGGTGATGCATCTTACCAGAGGCATTTGTTGGTCAAAGGTGATGGCCAACCTGATCTTGACCAGCATCACAACAGGCTTGCATCTGGATTTCCAGGTGAAGCATATTGCAGTAAACTGAATCAGAAAGAATGAGATCAGAGTTAAATGTCCAGACAGCAACAAACCTACGGTTTGTAAAAACACCTTCAAAAGAGAGAAGTATGAGCCAAGCATAATTATCCAAAACAATCAGAGCTCAAGGGAAAACAGCAGATGGACACACTCACAGCAACACAAGAAACATGATGTTGAACAGACACTGAACACTGAGCCAGGCTTAAAAAGAACCAATTGGAGGCATGGGAGAAACCAGCAGGAAGCTGAGAGTAGCTGGAATCCAGGCTAAATACTGCGGTGACTGGGATTGCCAGGGGTGGGCTGCCGGAGGGGAGGCCATGACAGGTTCCCAGGATCTCTGGAGGAAAAGCGACCCTAAAGCATCACAGATCCTCCACATGTTATCTACTGTATTACCATACTTCCTTTTTGCCAAATCTACCAGTTTATTACCAAAGAGTTTTATTTTTGTCACATTTAACCATAGAACCAGGTTCTAGTGAAAGTTAAGGAAGTGATTAGAAAACGTCAGGTGCACACATTTGTGATAAAATGATAAATGAGTTTGCATTCCAAATAATTTGTTGGCACAAACATGCCTGCAACAGAAACGCCAACTGGGATGGTCTCTCTAAACATCCCAGTTACTGTGGGGAAATACATGGGGGGAATGAACATGCACCTTCTTCCAGGCAGGTTCTCGACAGATCCATTTGCATTTTAGACTTTCAGTATATTTTTAATAACACCTCATATTTAGACTCCAAAGAAACAAGAAGACAGTCATTAACAGTTTCTGTCTCATGATTCAGTTGTTTGTTCACAAAATTGTCCAATTTTGCTTTAAAAGGGTAAGCTCTTATCCAGTGCCACAATAATTAGTTACAGGGACAGTCTTACAGTCATTAGTTACAGAGACAGTCTTACAGTCATTAGTTACAGAGACAGTCTCAC
>JBBPDC010030049.1:0-12332 GCA_037974485.1 Hemigrammopetersius urotaenia | reverse complement strand
GAAGTGCCAGGCCCCTGGGTGCTGGCCGGCACCTGACGAGCCACTCCAAAGGGGTGTCGCGCCCCGCGAGACACGGGGAGACGAGCCCCCCCCCGCCGGCGAGCAGCCCCCAGGCAACAGGGCACAGACCCTGACTCCACGCCCACACCTACAGAGCCCAGGGGACACCAAAGACCCCACACGCAGTCCACAGGCAGCCCATTGGGGCCACCCGCCCCACCTCCCCAGAACCGCCCCCCTCTTGGACCAGTTTACAGTTGTTCACACATCTCAACTTGAAACTTGAGAACAACAGAGCCAAACACACTTGAGTGCTGATAGGTGCTGGATGTATTAAGATGTTTCACTGCAGTTCTTCGGGAGGACTTTTTGGCCTGGACACTATTCTGCTCAAGTTGTTTTTTCCTCATCCACTTCTTCTGCTGGAGTCATTATTTCACTAAAGTAACAACACTTTCACTGCAGGGTGGGTTTGACTAGCCTGCCCACCTCCTGTGATGAAATATTCAGACAAAAACTTTTCCTAGGCCTTGTAAGCTGTTTATGGTGCTGCAATAATCAGGATTGTTCAGAGGTCATCCAAAAAAATGGATGATAACAAGTTGTTGATTGCATAAACTGCTGATTTAAACAGAGCAGGGTCACTGCATGCACTCAAAGTGTTGATTGAGGCTGGATTGCCCAGCTGGGAAATCACAGTTTTGCTTGTGGTTTGAGAAGCACTCATGATGCCGCTGGATGCCAGCAGGACGTCTGGCTGTTGACAGTTTTCAAATTGCTTTGGATAGCACCATTAAATACCAAACGTTTCCTCTCTCTATGTTCCCATTTAGAGTTTTACACTCGAATAAACTCTGACATTTTTTTTTACTGCTGAGTTATACTTGTATCTTAGCATGTCATGTTAAACCCTTTAATTGCTCTAAACCTCAAAAACTCCTGGTGTGTGATTTTTACCCAACAGCTCCAGAAAAAAATAAGAGACCACTGCAAAAATGTTCAGTTTCTCAGGTTTTATCTTTCATATGTGCAAGTATTGAACTAAACAACTTTGCTTTATTTCTCCTCATTTCCAAAATGAAACATCGTTCTTTAAAGCATAATTTTAAAAGAAATGACAAAAAAAAAAGAAATGATGCAACGTTTACAGAACTTTAATAATTCAAAGAAAACAAATCTCTTGTTCACTCAAACTGGCAGAAATTACCTTTGATGAACATCTAGTTGTATTTTTCCGTCCAGCTGGTCACACTGCGAGAAGAGAGTGTTGATTACAGCAGTGTTTTTATATTTTTCCTCTTTGAAAAATATTTTATTCAGGTGATCACTAATCACTAATGACGCAGAATGAGGTGTTTGCTTAGGAATTTAACAGACACTGCCATGGAGTGGTTATCATACTAATAGAGATGCGGATTTAAAAACAAATTCAAGTGGTCTGTTATTTTTTTCCAGAGCTGTATTTGCTCTTATTGGCTGCTAAACACTGTTAAATTCCTATGCAAACACCTCATCTAATTTTTTTTTCAGGCAACAAATTCATCTAATACTTCGCCAAAAAGCACAGCCTTTGTGATTTTTTTTGTTGTTGATTGACCTCACAGCAGTTGCATATATTTCCATGTACATATTTACCCTTAAAGTCAGACCCTCCCAGGCGCCTCTAGAGTTCAGAACAGCTTTGTTTTATCAGCAACTAAAATAAGTGACTTTTCAGTTTTGTTGTTCACATAAAATAGAAGTATAAACGAACGGCAGGGCTTCAGGGCGTGCATTCAGGTCACTAGTTATTTCATACTGAGCTCGGTCGGATTTATAAATCAAGTTGCAGGGGTAGCATTAGAGTACACAGTGAAAAGAGCTGTTCTTGTCAGGGAGCAAGTTCAATGAAAACAAACAGCACCATTACCACCCACCAAAAGGACAGTCACCAGAATTAATAAGACAGCCCCGAAAGGACTTTGTCAACTCTGTCACAAGAAATGACAAATAACTTTATAAACATTAATTAGGATATCAGTTATATTAAGAAAAATGACTGTGTCTCTTATTCAGAGGCAGATGGAAACAATAATGACTTGAATACAAAGTGAAGTCTCAGCAGACAGGTACTGTTGTCTTGTTTGCCATTGCTGATAATAGTAAAATAAGCATGCCACACTCATTCAGGCTTGTTTACTCTCTGCATCACTGTCCTCCAAGGTGGGTGGAGAGCTGAATCCATAAACAAAAGTGGCCAATTAATTTTTAACAAGGAGAGAGAATTACGCTTCACGTCTGATAAATCCTTGTCGTCCTCGCCCGTTCTTTATCCTGAAGGACAGAAATATGTCTCAGTCCAATCTAAAGTTTTATTCTCCGCCCAATTTACTCAGAGACAGCTCACGCTTCGGTGGGCTCGACCATCCTTAAACGATGCTTAAGGCTACGGCGTCTGAAATAAAGGTGCCAAAATACTTCTTTGTAGTGATGCCATGAAAAAAATCCAAAGCACATTTTAATGCAGGGTTATTTAAATAGTGCAAGTGGATAACCTTAGGGGCCCATACCCTACATTTGTATTAATTCTTTCATATTGCTTATTACTTACTTCATTTTTAAGTGAACATTTTCCAACTTTTCCAACTAAACATGGTACACACACACACACACACACACACACACACACACACACACACACACACACATGCATGTCTCCCTCTCTCTGTCTATATATATATTTAATCTAATGATGTAAAAAGAGCAGACTCAGGTATTTTATGGAAGAAAGGTAATATTGGGCCTCCATGAGGAAAGAGGTCTGGACAAGGTTAAGCAAAAACCTTGCCAGGTATGACACCACTGTTTACTGTATTAACATTATTTGCATTTATTGTAATATTAGTGTTTTAACACTGCTGCCCAGTAATAAACAGCATGATTTTCTCAGAATTCTACGCAGTACTTTTGATACTTTTCACTTGGTTAGTAAATTAGTGTCACGCGATGGCCACATTCTGTTGGATAAGAAGAGGCACTGCTGCTTAGATGCATTATTTGGTGATTTAATTGTCAAGGTAAGGATACATAGAAGGACATAAAGACAATGAGCTGGGTAAGGGATTGTATGTCTGGATGATGGTTAACAAAACAGGTAAATCTAAATACATCAGGGAAAAAACTAAGGACCAATGGCAAGACAGAGACATGACAACTGAACACAGTTCAGGTGTGAGGGTTTGTTGACCGGTGCTGGCATTCGGGAGGCCGGTATGGAGACCGGGTCAGGAGCCTGAGAGGTCAGTACGGAGACCGGGTCAGGAGCCTGGGAGGACATATCAGGTGTGAGGGTTTGTTGACCGGTGCTGGCATCCGGGAGGCCGGTACGGAGACCGTGTCAGGAGCCTGGGAGGTCGGTGCGGAGACCGGGTCAGGAGCCTGGGAGGTCGGTGCAGAGACCAGCGACAGGTCAGGAGCCTGGGAGGCCGGTGCGGGAACCGGCAATGGGTCCGGAGTCGGGACGCTCGGTGCGAGAACCGGCGATGGGTCAGGAGCCTGGTTGCCCGGTGCGGGGACCGGCGATAGGTCAAGAGTCGGGTCGCCCGGTGCGGGGACCGGCGACGGGTCAGGAGTCGGGTCGCCCAGTATGAAAAACGGTGACGAGTCAGGAGTCAATGTCGCTGGGGTGCAAGCAGCCGTTGTTGGTGGGGTGCGAACAGCCACCGTCGGTGAGGTCTGAGCAACCGCTGTCGGTGGGGTGCGAGCTGGGCCCCCTGGTGAAGAGTGGCGTACAGGGACAGCTATGAAGCCGGCTGGGTTGACTGGAGCAGCTGAGAAGGCGGCTTGGCTGGCTGGAGCGGTTGAGAGACTGGCTTGGCTGGCTGGAGCGGCTGTGAGGGTGGCTTGGCTTGGCCCAGGATTTCAGAACCGACCTCCGCTATTGAGCTGGCCCTCCATACCCGAGGAGAGCGACTTAAACTAACTGCGGTTATGGTCCCCAATACTTCTGCTGTCGTGTCTTGCCGTGGACATCCTGCTATTTTGTTATTTTGTTATTTTCTCAGTCTGTATGCACGTTGAGATTTGTTGGTAAAATATTATTATTATTATTATTATTATTATTATTATTATTATTATTATTATTGGTATTATTATTGTGCTCCTGAGTTTAAATGTTGCTCATCAATTTGAATTTATTATTATTTATTTATTATATATTTTTGATTTTTGATTATATTAAAAATAAAAACATAAAATAAATATATACACAATTGATTATAAAATGTTATTTTTTAGCATCAAATTGTCAGAAATGTTTACAATTTCAATACAGATTAAAATGTTTCTTTTAATTTCAGACAAATTGATGTACTTTAAGTCTTTACTGCTACAGACTAAAAAACAAAATATTGCCGCAGTGGTCGCAGGCAGGAACTTTGACAATTAGGCCATTTCCACTGCCTGCATCTATGTGTCCTTGCTTCATGCATTACCTGCCTCAAAAAATTCCAATGGTCACATACATGCATGAGTGACTGCAGTCAAATGATGTCGATTAAACAACGGCAAACAAGCAAGAAAAGTTACATTAAGCCCGCAGTGATTTTAGACTAGTAAACCTTCGAATCCTACCTTCAGCAAACCACCACTGGGATCCTGAGCAAGACCCTCAACCTCAAGTTGTTCCAGGGAGAGTGTCCCCTGTAGTTAGGGAATGGAAGTCGCTTTGGATAAAAGCGTCTTCTAAATGCCATAAATGTAAATGAATTTGAGGAAATTGGCCCTGGGAAGATCTTGAATTTGATGTTTAAGAAACTGTGTGGACCTTGTGTTATATGATTATAAATCAGGTTTATTCCCTTGAGTCATACATCCAAACTGAGAATCATTCAGGAGCCATTGTTTTGATGAGTAATGAGCTCATATCCTCAACCCTGCACAGGGATTATCATCACCCTCTGCTAAGAGCTCTTCATTTCACTCAGAGAAACAGTAAGAGAGCCCGTATCTAACCTAATCTGTTATGGTCCATGGAAAACCCCCTGAAATTCAGTTTTGTAAGAAATAGGATCTTTCAAACAAAGCCTACACTTGAACAGTTTGACTGTGCTGGACACAAAGTTGGCATGACATATATCAAATAAAGACCATGAAGTTTCTACTGACATGTTCAAACAGTACTAGACCCATCCATCCATCCAATATCTCCCGCTTATCCAGAGTCGGGTTGCGGGGGCAACAGCCAAAGCAGGGAAACCCTGGGAAAGCCACTTCGTACAGCTCTTCCAGGGGGATCCTGAGGCATTCGCAGGCCAGCTGAGGCACATAGTCTCTCCAGCATGTTCTAGGTCTTCCCCAAGGTCTCTTCCTGGTGGGACATGCCCGGAACACGTCTCCAGGGAGGCATCCTAACCAGATGCCCAAGCCACCTCATCTAGCTCCTCTCGACCAATCTGTTTGTCAATTTCCCGCTCCATCCTTCCCTCACTCGTGAACAAGACCCCAAGATACTTTAACTCCTTCATTTGGGGAAGGATCTCATCCCTGACCTGGAGTGAGCACTCCAATCTTTTCCGGCTGTGGACCATGGTCTCGATTTGGAGGTGCTGATCCCAGATCCCATCCCAGACGCTTCACATTGGGCTGCAAACTGCTCCAGTGAGAGCTGAAGGTCACGGCCTGATGAAGCCAACAGAACAGCATCATCTGCAAAAAGCACAGACCCGATCCTGAGGTCACCAAACCGGACCCCCTCAACACCCTGGCTGCACCTAGAAATTCTGTCCATAAAAATTATGAACAGAATCGGTGACAAAAGGCAGCCTTGTGGAGTCCAACCCCCAGAAGAAGTGATCTCCACCACACCCTTCAAGGACTCTAAAAAGGGTGGGTACTCTGAACTGGTGTTCAGCACATAGGCACAAACAACAGTCAGGACCCATCCCCCACCCGAAGGTGAGGGGAGGCTACCCTCTACAGGGGACCCATGTCGTCTCTTTGGGCTTTGCCCGGCCAGGCCCCATGAGGGGGAACCCCATGAACTGCGTCCAGGCATGGGAAAACATGTCTTGAACTAGACCCAACCAAACTAGTTTATTTAGAATTGTGTTTTACCCCAACACCAACATTTCTCCAGGCTCCTTGGCATCCTCTAACGCAGATTGTTTGATCAGTACACCAACAGAAGTGCTCAGATGTGATGGTACTCTTTTTTTACACATTGATCTCAGAATAAAGTTCAGTGGGGAGGCAGTGAAGCCTCTTTAGTATGAATCATGCAGAAACATCTTGAATGTAACATGAATAGCATCTCGCCTCACGGCTATTGTGAGATCCATGTTATGCAGTAGGTTCGGAAGAACTGCTTGGCCAAAAACAGCCTGGAGAATAAGGGGCCGTCCACATATCGCGTCTTTTGTGCGCGCAAATCCATCATTTTCAGCCCGTTTTTTTCAGGCGCGTCCGCATCAAGTTGAAAATGTCTCAACTTTTCAGAATGCCGCAAGCACACCACGGATCATGTGACAAGATTCAACCAATTAGCTTCCTCGCCTTTTCCGTTACACTGACGCCTCAGCGGAAGCTGTTGTGGCCATAGGGGTTAATTTTTTATTTTATTTGGAATAATCTGGCTACCACTAACTGCTCTTTCAGATTTAAAGAACAGTCATCTATTTCAAGATGTCTGTGGTAAAGTCAGATGATGCATTGTTTTAAAAGGACACCTGTATAAACAAGCCTTTGATCATAGATCATGTGATCTTGAAGCCTAAGCTATTTGGGGGTTGAAGGTCTGTTCCCTGAGTGGAATTGATAAAATGATCATAAGAAACCAGAATAGAGTATGCGTAACCTAATCAAAGCATGGGAGAGTGTCTCAGAAAAGTGCTGAGGAAAGAAAGAGTTTCAAGACCCATCTCAGGACCTAATTGGCTGAGAGCCAACAAGGTGGTAAAAAGAGAGGGGGAGTCATTCCCTTGGAAGAGACTATAAAGGGAGATGTAAAATCTGTAAAAGCCAGAGGAGTCTGATCAACACTCTCCTGGACCCGTGAGGCTGCTTTATTCTTTAATAAAGTAGAAAAGCTAAATTTTTCCGACTGTATTTGATTTTTGATTTGAATTATGTTTTAGATTTATGTTTTTTATTCAAGTTTTAGCTTCGACAAAACATGGAGGAGCAGCTCATCATTGTGGTCCAGGGATTTCCTGAACTTTATGATTTTTCAAGCACCCAAACTTTTCCTAAAATATAATCCAGCTGGTCCTTGTCAAGTCTGAAATAGGCTTTGAATGTTTTCTGCATAAATAAATCGTGTAGCAGAGTTACAGCAAGGGTTTTTCGTTGGTGGAAATGGAGAGCGCGGCTGATGGTTGCTTAGCGCTTTTGGAAAGAAGGAGAAAGCGACGCACCTAGCGTTTTCCGCGCGTTTTAGGCGCGATATGTGAACGGCCCCTAAAAGAAGGCCAAACACGTTTCTTGCACATTGGTGTCATTTACATTGAAGTCCTTCTCAAATGTTTTGTAACTCGCCAAAGGCGACCCAGCAAATGTAACAGTGCTTTCTTAACATTTTGCTGTCTAACACTGAGCATGATGGAGCACACTGGCCAGATCAGAAGTGAAGTGGTCTTAGAGGTCACAGTTACCCGATTATAAAAAAAGGTTATATGTACATTGTCAAAAATGGATTATCAGTTTGCATTATAATTAAAAATTCTCCTACTTTTTAAAAGTATTTTATAAAAGAAATTCCCATGATTGTATTCAAGTATTAACCAAAGTCATGCTGATTGTTGTTTTTTAAAAGCTTTTCTGTGGCATTTTGGAATTTTGTTAATAAGACTACCCTTGTAAAAGATTTATAAATTATTTAAAATAAGGTGTTAATTTGGTTATAGACAGTTTATAAATCATTAATAAGCAACTATAACATTGAACACCAGATCTTGCCAAATATTGAGCCTGCATAAATGTATGACAATTGTTAGAACTTGTTTATAACTGTCTACAATTTAATTAACAACCTGATTATGAATCATTTGTAAACCCTTTATAAGGGTAGTCTTATTGTAAAAGGGTAACCAGAGGTTCATTTTTATTATTTGGTCTAAAAATATACTTGAATAATTATTAAAATGAATGGTAGATTATTATAAATGATCCATACTGTTCAGCCTTTACTTTAACTGTTAGCAAAATGTGCACAAGATACTCACTCTTTCAATTGATTGTTAGTAACAATTGATTTTTAGTAACTGACTATTTGAAAATTGAAGGCAGTGGGCTAGGGCAGGACCTCTGAAGTGACATTTGGCGCTTTTCCACTGGTGCAAGGAACCATGCTGTACCACAAACAAATGTTTTCCAGTACGGATAAAGTGACCCGAGCTGCTTGACGGCAGGTTCAGAAGTGAGCCGCAGCTGAGCTGACTGCATCACTCTATTCCGATTGGTCGAAATGTCATTGTAACAAGGAAAGAGGCCTTGGTTTTTTAACTGCTTGCACAAAAAACAATGTAGATACAGAATAATAACTGAACAGATGACACATTACAACCACTACAATCTCTTTGGGCTGAAAATAAATTTCAGTGGGAGTTCTCTATGACACTAACAAACGTATCTGTGAGAAACCAACACTGTGAGAAACCAAAGGTGATCCTGGACATCACTAACAAGTTAGGTTTTCATCACATGGCTAAAATATGCTGAGAGAAAAAACTTAAACAAGACTATAAATAATAAAAGACCACAATAACAAAAGCATAAACATTTTCCACTGGTTCGATTTCATGGACATGATTTTGGGACGTGGGTAGTGAATTGAGCCAGAATCCCCGTTACTGAACTGAGATACACTGAAAAATCAAAATGTGCTGCAAATTCTGTGCCATCGCAGTATGGTCTATGAACAGCACAGTTCCTGTACAACTATAGAAGAGTGCCTATTGTGCGCTACTGCTTGTGGACACTCTCCTGCTCTCCTGGTGCCTCAGCAGTTTTTTTGGTGTATGTGTGAGTAGATGTATGTTGAGAGTTGTTAATGACTTCCACTCCGTCTCTGTCACCTAGGCAACCTGTCCAAGACTTGCACAGCAGAAGGCTGGACCGAAGTGCACCCTATAACCATCGCTGTGAACTGTGGGTATAATCTCAACGGCACAGTCGATGACGTAAGTCTAAACGTCTAAATGCCTTTTCTCTTTCCAGGTGTGTGGAATGCCACACTCTTATGTCAGGATCTTTTATTCCTGTATAAAATATTGAAGCGGTGCTGCACCTGAAGGTTGATGTTTTGTGCTGGGAGCCCACACCACTTTCTTTTTCCTTTCATAGCACCTCTGCAGCCTAGTGTGTCATCGGCTGTCCTTTGGCTGCCTCTTACTCCTAGCACACACACCAATTCAAAACATACATAATGCCTCCATTATATTCAGAACTTTACATTAGAACATTACCAGAGTAAGACTCATTGCTTAGACCTTAGTGGTAAACTAGTCTGAAGACAGTTCTACACCTACGTGATGGAATAGTTACCAACAACCTCTTCATGCTTGAATGTTCCTTGTCTGTAGTATTTGAGTAGACATCACCAAGTTAGCTCCTCCATTGCTTTGAAGGACTAAACCACCAGCAGTCAGAAAGTGACAGTGGAATCAACCAGTCGGATTTTGATTTACAATGGTGGAGACCAATTTGGCTTATATACATATAAAAGATCACTGAGATTTATTTTTAAATCAAACATCTCTATGAGTATGACAACCATTCCATGCCAGTGTCTGTTAAATTACTACACAAACACCTCATTCTGCTTTATGAGGTACTGATTAGTGATCACCTGAATCACATCTTATTTAATGAGGAAAAGTAAAAAAACACTGCTGTAATCGACACTCTCCTCTCGCAGTGTGACCAGTTAGATGGTAAAACACTACTAGAAGTTTGTCATAGATAATTCTGAAATGGTATGTCACAGCAGCCTAACCTGTGGGATTTTTAACCGTAACAGCTCTATATTCAACATCTCTTCACTGATAAAGTCACTATAGAAATGCTACATAAACACATAGTGTTACATAGTGCTCTATATGTTGTGCTATATACTGTAATATAGTGTCCATGAGAAAGGCATTAGAGGGGGTCAGGGTTTTCAGAGTCCGAACTCTCAGGACCAAGAGTATCTTATTTGTTAAGTCTTGTACATTACGGGTTTAATGATACCCCACTTTTCATGTTCAGTTCAATTTTATGTTCTAAAAATACAGTATCTTGATCCTACAGAGCTTAACAGATGTAATGCAGATTGGATTGGCTCAGCTTGGTTTGGCCACACCAGCAGCACAACAATACAAGCCTGAAATATCACAACCTTAGACGTTATAAGGGCTGTATTGGTGAGACACTATTTTCTTATACTGAATGACCAATGGGACTGATCTTGTATGTATGTTAAACTCATCTTCTAACATATGTACATTAGGTTCTGAACTTTTATTTAGGCTGTGGGTGACGCAAAACTACACAGTTTTCTGACTCCTCAAGGTTGTTGTAAAGCAGTTTTGACATCACCCCATGTCAAAGACTGTAACCAAGGACTTAGGAAAAGAAGAGGCTGGCCGTTGCTGGACTCAAGACGCTGGTTTATTGGCTCCACACAACAATTCAGAATGTATGCTTTAAATAGAAGAGATGGGCCTTGAGCGAGATATATTCCCGAGGTGTATACGCCACGAGGCCCATGCAGGCGCTGAGTGATGAGCGAATATCATGGCAGCATGTGAGGCTTCTCAGAAAAACTGAAGTATTTGTACAAGATGTGACCCAGTCTGCCCCAACCATTGTCACTGAAAGTGACTGTAGTGGGTTTATTAAAAATCACCGCTGAAACATTCTGGGCTTGTACGCAGCACCTTTCAAAGATTCTTCTTTGTCAGTTTCATACAAGAGCATTTTCCTGCCTTCAACAGAGTGACGTATTTCCCCACAGTGGTGGATCTTCAGGGTCTTGGAGGCCTTCGTTGAAGGCCGGGAATAATTGGAATGAAAGAAAGCGTTAGTCAGTTATTACGTGAACAAAAATGGAATTATGTCTTTTTAATCAATTGAACCTGCCTGTTTGTTGTAAGCTTTCAAAATGTAGTGAGAGGCTGAATCCGTCTAGTTGTGAGTCATGATAGGAAGCTACGTAATGACATTCATACAATTATTGATTATTTCTTTGGTTGCGAATTTTTCTCAGAAAGCTATATGCTGTCTAAAGTCTACAGACACAAACCGACGACTTGTCTGTTATACTGTGACTTATACAGGTCATTCAGGGATGACCTGACACTGACAGTTTATTTTTTCAGAGAAAAACCCAGCTGCCACTCCTAATAAACATCTGTGTCCCTCAACATCGCTTTAAGCCTGCAGATACAGGTCTACCCTTTTTGCCTGAAGTAAAATAGAATCTTTAGTAGGGAAAACCCAATTAGTTCGGGCGCTTTGATATATTTTTTATTATTTATGTATTATTTATCATATAAATAATTGATGCATATTCTATTATTTAGATTTGTTTATTTACTTTTGCATGTTTATGACTAAATGGAGACAAACACAGTTTGACAGACATTGAGGAAGCTCAAGTGAAGTATTAAAATAAATGAGAATAAAATCAATCTATTTTTTATCCTGAATTATATCAAGAATATGCAAACTGTGCATTCACAGTAATTTCAGACATGATACTGGGCAGAGGTGGGTAGTGATGATAGTTATTTTGAAAAAGTATATTTCAGTATGTGACTGTGACGCATATTGTGATGCTATCAGCACTTGAAGAATAGTGACTAATTGCAAATCCCATTACAGAGCTTTAGTTTGTCCTTTCTAATTACATTTACTGCAGTACAGTGTGTAAAATACTGAATAAAAGTAATTTGTGCTCAGTTTTTGATGGCATTTTAAATGCAGCATTTTTAACTTATCAGACATATCATGACACATTCTCTATTGTGATAGGAAGAAGAGTAACCAAGAGCTGCTGGTTAGGGGTCTCCACAGTGGATCGACCATGTCTATTTCTTTCACTCCTCCGCATCTCCCTCTTACACACACCAACGGCCTGCATGTCCTCCCTCACCACATTCATAAACCTCCCTCTTGACCATAAGCTTTCTCCTTATCCCTGCAGCTCCATCCTCAGCATCCTCCTCCCAACACATTCAGAGTCTCTCCTCAGCATCCTTCTCCCAACACACTCAGTCTGTCCTCAGCATCCTCCTGCCAACACACTCAGAGTCTCTCCTCAGCATCCTCCTCCCAACACACTCAGAGTCTCTCCTCAGCATCCTTCTCCCAAC
>JBBPDC010029980.1:0-12336 GCA_037974485.1 Hemigrammopetersius urotaenia | reverse complement strand
ACTTATTATTTTTCATTTCAATTCATAGTCTTGTTTCTATTTGTAAAGTGCGTATCTGCGCTCAGTGATATCTTGTAAGAAATGTTTGGATATATAATTTAAAAATAGTAGAATAATGACTATATTTTTAGGGTGGCTTGGGATCATTTGCGGGGGCGGCTTCAGACCCCCCAAATAGACCTAACAACGCCCATGTGCAGAGCTGAATTGGTTTTAGATAAATGATGTTGAACATTATGACCAGGGATTGACATAAGTGGTAGCCCGAATAGACGTTAGTGGTATGTAAAATGTGCACCAGTTTTCAAATGTGTACCATGCATAGCCCCCCAGGAACCACGCTGAGACACAGACCTCTGTGGGTTAGAAACATTAGCCTTATTGTTTTAGTGATCAAGAAGTCATTTTGTCTACAAAACATGCCTTTTCTTTTCAAATGCATCTCAGGGAATATAGGAAATTGTGTACGTTTGATTAGACAGGTCATCAAAAAAAAAGAAATGGCAATCATCAGAAACCACAACACACTTTTCTAAACCAGTTTTTCATGATGATTTCAGATCTGCTTTCAGTTTTTTTCAGTCAATTTAACTTTTTGAATTATGAGTAATATTAGATTTGCAATTGACTTGCATGCAGTTTTTATTAAACCACAGGCACCAATCAAGAACTGTTTCAATATTTTAAGTGTGAAGTCAGACAGGCCACACTGTTTCTTCAAAAACACTCAGCATATGATTATTATACCAACTATCATGCAGTGTAGAGCTAGCTTCATCACAAACACTGTATGTGCGGGGAAAACAACACACTAAACGGACGCCATTTTGACTATGTAGCAGAAGGGGAGGGACTTTTGAACAATTTCCTCCGGGATAAATAAAGTTCTCTGATTCTGATTCTGATTCAGAGTTGAATAATGGCGGCCAACACTGAAATGCCGGTGCAAATGCAAGCAGAGGCAACTAAACAAAAACGAAAGCAAATAAAACCATGAGGAAATTTGTTGTGTAAACAAAAACCGGCAGATAATCCAATGTTAGTCCATCACTTTCGCAAAGTGCAAAACGTCAGTGTTCCATTTAGGACAACACTGACCCACGGCAGTATGCACTACAGAAGGAAGTGCTCACTGCACACTACGCACTACATTCAGTGCACTTACGTAAGTGTGCGATTTCAGACACATCCTACCTGTCCACAGGACCACTATAAGCCCCACACTGCACAGAGCTGGGCTTCATGGAACAGTGGCCAAGAAAGTAAGGCATACTGTTCAAAATTTGCCAGAAGGTGTATTGGAGATTCCCCAAACATGTGGAAGAAGGTGCTGTGGTCAGATGAGACTAAAATAGAATGTTTTGGCCATTAAAGACAACACTATGTCTGGCACAAACACCTCTCATCATGCTGAGAACACCAGTGAAGCATCGTAGGGGCAGCATCATGCAGTGGGGATGCTTTTCATCGGCAGGGACTGGGAACTGAAGGACAGATGCAGGCCGCAAAATACAGAGAATTTCTTGAGGGAAATCTGTTTGAGTTTGCCAGAGATTTGAGACTGGGATGGAGGTTCACCTTCCAGAAGGACAACAACCCTAAACACACTGATAAATCAACACTCCAGTGGATTCAGGAAAAACAGGTAAATGTCCTGGAATGGCCCAATCAAAGTCCAGACCTCAATCCAATCGAGAATGTCTGGGATGATTTAAAGATTGCTGTACACAAGCGGCGTCCATCCAGCTTGAAGGAGCTGGAGCAGTTTTGTCATGAAGAATGGTCAAAAATACCAGAGTCTCAATGTGCCAAGCTTGTGGAGATGTACGCAAAAAGACCTGTCACTGTAATTGGTACAAAAGGTAACTTAAATGAATATGCGTAAATGTTACAACCCCCACAAAAAATTCTTTTTAAATTCCAGGTTGTAAGGCAATACTTTTGCAAGGCACAAGTGCATATGGGCACCCCACAACAAGTGTTAGAATGAAGCTTTCTGTGCCCAGCCTTGATGGATGGATGTGCTCTCTGCTAATTCAAAGCTGGAGCCTACAGGCACAACCTGAGAAATGCAAATCACTGTGTCAGCACAACTTGTTCATGTAAAATACGGGTTATTTGTCAGAGGAAAGGCTTGACCTCTGGAATGGCTTAACATACCTACTGAATATTTGATGCCATCTGAGTATGTTAATCAGGACATTCCAGGACAGAAGATGAGAATTCCTGTGGCTGCTGGATGTCAAGTGACAAGGATTTTTTTTTAGTGTTCTCTTTGTTCCAAGATCATGATCATGATTTCAAAAATGCTGAGATAGACGATCTTCACATTTGCCTAATAATTCCGAAATAGGTTCTTTGGAATGAAGCCACAGAAGAACCAATTTTGGCTCCTGGAAGAACATTTCAGTTGAAATGTTTCAGCTCTTGAAGACCCCTCCACTGTTCCTTGAGGAACCCAAAGGTGGCTCCTCTTTGGCAGTGCCTCATTTGGTAGTAGCAAATTTGAGGTTCTGTTTAAGTAAATTTAGCACATTTTCAATAAGCAAATAAACTAATATGCTAATGAATGGATATTATAATACTGATACATTTACAAATGTATTTCATGCATACTATGAATTGATTTACTAGCACTATATGTTAAAGTGACGACACTCTAACCTTGACCAGTGCACCCTGCTTACACTTTTATTGCCTTCTATTGTTATTGCCTCACATTCTTTTTCCAAATGGCATTTTATTAATGTCCCCTCCCATGTCTCCCCAGTCTTCATAGAGGACATTTAATCATTCTGGTTCCAAGACATAGAGTGGCCAATAAAGCATCTACTGAGAGGATGTTTCAGGCACTGTTGAAACGAAACACACTTGTGCCTTAACTCTGTGTCCCTGGTCCATGTGTGTTCATGCCCCATCTTAGCACCGCCCTCTTAATGTGTTCTGTTGTTGTCTCCTCCCTAGTCCAGATCATGGACGTCGTTAGGTCTATTTTGGGGGGTCTGAATGCTATATATTAAATATTAGGAATTCACACATACACCCAGTCTCTGATTCAAAATCCTTAAAAAAGTGACCTTTGCTTTACGAAATCATACTTTTTTCCAATGAATAATGCTGTACTGGCTGTTGAAGCTGCTGTAGGTAGCAGGCGGGCATTAGGACCCAGGTGGAGCTACACGGCGCTGCTTTGTTAGCGATAAGCAACCGGAGCTCGTTTACTGGTAGCGCTGTTTGTACTCAATTCAACAGAACAATGCTATGAGTGTCTGTTCACTGCTTAACTTTACTTGTTTCCTTAAGTGAAAGGAAATGTTTGGTGAAAAGTTTTCAGCCCTCTATACACGCTAATTCCTAATTATTCTGGTGTCTTGTATCTCTCTGTGCCTGTGTGTTGTGGTAGTCCCCACATAAACAATTTCCTTCAAGATAAATAAAGTTTGATTCTGATACACCTCATTTTCCCAGCCTGTGTTTGTGGAATCTCTGGGTGCTACCATGTGTTTGAACCTGGGTTGTGGCTTTGATTAACTCTGCTGTCTCTGCTTTAATCTGTTTATATATTAAATATTAGGAATTCACACATACATCCAGTCTCTGATTCAAAATCCTTAAAAAAGTGACCTTTGCTTTACGAAATCATACTTTTTTCCAATGAATAATCATTAGAAGAATTTGAAACACAAAATAAAATTAAGTCTTGTACAGCACTAAAAAATAAATATAAATATGTAACAAAATACAAATAAATATATATTATTGCAGATATAACCAATTCCACTCTTCTTGGAAGCCCTTCCACAAGATTTTGGTGTGTCTGTGGGAATTTGTGTCCATTCATTCTGTTTAGCATTTATGAGGTCAGACACTGGTGTTGGACGAGAAGGTCTGGATCACAATCTCCATTCCAGTTCATCCCAAAGGTGCTGGATGGAGTTGAGGACAGGGCTCAGTGCCAATCAAGTTCTTCCACACTGAACTCCTCCAGCCATGTCTTTATGGAGCTCGCTTTGTTCACTAGGACACAGTCCCAGTGAAGCAAAAAAAGGTTCTTCCCCAAACTGGGTCCACAGAGTTGGAAGGATTGCGTCGCCCAAAATGTGTCACGGTGGAAGGCAGAATGAGAAGTGAACTGTGCCCACTTTGTAGCGCAAGGGAAGGGCTCAGAATGCTCCAGTAGGAATTAGAGTCCACACCAATATGAACTCGCGTTCTGAACAACGGTGCGTGTGACAGTACTCCCCCTTCTAGGACCGGCACCAGACGGACTCGGACGGGAGGACACCCAATGATGGTAGTCCAGGATGAGGGTATTGTCCAGAATGAACAGGGTCCGGCGAAGGGTCCACAGGGTCTGGCGAAGCGTTGAGTCAGCTTCTTGGATTCAGTGTGGAGGTTGATGTGATGTGTGGAGAGGTAGACCCTGTCACCAACATGGAACAATCGTCCCGGAGGGTGACACTGACAATGCTGTGCGACGTAGCGGCGATTACTCCAATTGATGGCAGTCCGGGCGATGCTCCACAGTCAGCGGCACCGGCGGACCAACTGTTGGGCGGATGGCACATCAACCTCATGCTCCTGGTGGTAAAACATTGGAGGTTGGAAGCCATGACAAACCTCGAAAGGACTGAGGCCAGTGGCTGATGAGGTGAGTAGGTTATGTGACAACTCAGCCCAAACGAGGTAGTCTGCCCAGGAGCGCTGACAGTCTGCCACGAAACACCTTAGGAAGCGCTCCAGTTGTTGGTTGGTCCGCTCCGTCTGACCATTAGTCTGCAGGTGGTACCTGGAGGAAAGACTAGTGGCTAGAGACTGGCTTGGATCAGACGGCAGAAGGCCTTCCAGAACTTCGCCGTGAACTGGGGTCCTCTGTCCGAGATGATGTCCTTGGGGAACCCATGCAATCGGACTATTTGCTCAATAAGGATCTCTGCAGTTTCCTTAGCAGAGGGGAGTCCGGATAGGGCCACCAGGTGAACAGCCTTGGAGAACCGGTCGACGATGGTGAGTATGGTGTTCTTCCCACGAGACTCCGGCAGCCCCGTTACAAAGTCCAGTTCAACGTGGGAACACGGACGTCGGGGAACTGGAAGAGGTCGCTCCCCGACTGCGGCAGTGTTGGGAGTTTTAGCTCGGGCGCAGGTGGAGCAGGCTTGCACAAACTCTTGTACATCCTTGGTCATGGAGGGCCACCAAAAGGCTTGTTTGAGGAGTGTGAGGGTTCGGTGGACTCCGGGGTGACCAGCCACGGCGGAGGAATGGGCCCAGAGTAGCGCCTCCTGGTGTACGTTGGTGGGACCCTGGCGGACCCTCTCTTCCAACCCCCACCAGAGAGGAGCGACAATGATGTTGGGTGGCAGGACAGGTGCGGGATCCGTCCGGGGACTTGGTATTCTTCGACCCCAGACAGTAGGAGAACTTAAAGTGAAATTGTTCAAAGAACAATGCCCACCGCGCCTGCCTAGGGTTGTAGATTTTGGCTTGACGGAGAGTGGTGAGGTTCTGATGGTCCGTCCAGTCAGTGAATGGGTCACCGCCGCCCTGGAGCCAATGACGCCATTCCTCCAGAGCCCACTTGATGGCAAGCAACTCAAGGTCCCCCACCCTGTACTGTCGCTGCGTGGGATTGAATTTCCTGGAGAAGAAACAACATGGGTGTTGTTTCCTATCTGGACCTTGCTGCGAGAGGATCGTTCCTATGCCCACATCGGAGGCGTCCACCTCGACAACGAATGGTCGCTCCTGGTCTGGATGAATGAGAACTGGTGCGGTGGTGAAGAGTTGACATAGGCGGTGAAAGGCGGAGATGGCTTTTGAGTTGAGATGAAACGGTCCAGTCCGAGGGCAGTAAGAGGTGCCACAACCGAACTGAAGCCCCGGATGAATCGCAGATAGAAATTGGCGAACCCCAGAAAACATTGCAGCTGTTTAAGCGATGTGGGTAGGGTCCATGATTGCACAGCCTCCAGCTTCTGGTGATCCATGGCTACCCCCTGGGAGGAGATGACGAAACTGAGGAAGGTAGTGGAGTGCTGGTGGAACACACATTTTTCCAACTTACAGAACAGTTGGTGGGCCAGCAACCACTTTAACACTACCCTGACATGCTGGGTGTGCTCCTCTAAGTTGTTTGAGTAGATCAAGATGTCATCTAGATAGGCGAACACTCATCTACCCAGCATGTCATGGAGGACGTCGGAGATAAACTTTTGGAATGCAGAGGGGCTATTACATAATCCGAAGGGCATGACGAGGTTTTCTAGTGGCCGGTGGGGGTTATGAAGGCCGTCTTCCACTCATCTCCCTCTCTGATGCGGACAAGGTTGTAAGCACTCCGTAAATCCAGTTTGGTGAAGATGTTGGCACCAGAAAGAGAGTCCAGGGTGGTGTTAATGAGTGGAAGCGGATGACGATTCTTGATAGTGATGTCATTCAGCCCCCGATAATCGACGCAGGGACGGAGGCCCCCGTCTTTCTTTTTTACGAAGAAGAACACAGCGGCACGCAGAGGGGCGGATGGTGCCCTGACGGAGCCCCTCCGCTATGTATTCGTCCATCGCCCACTGTTCTTCCTTCGTGAGAGAGTAAAGATGGCCACGAGGCGGTACCGAGCCTGGCAGGAGCTTGATCGCCAGATCGTAGGGTCGATGAGGTGGTAGCTTGGTCGCCGCTTTCTTACTGAACGCTCTAGCCAGATCATGGTACAGGCCGGGAATGGCCTCCAGGTCGACATCGGAGGCCTCGGACTCCCCAGAGCACGTCCCAGCCAGAGCCGGTATGCAGAGTTCACTGCAGGTCGGTCCCCACTGAAGAATCTTCTGGCATGACCAAGATATGATAGGATCGTGATGTGTCAGCCAGGGCAACCCAAGGTTGACTGGTTCCATGCGCAGGTGAATAGTGCTGGTGGATAGGGGACGACCGTTAATGGCTGTGATATCAACCGGCTGGGATAACACCTCAGTGTTGAGACCCAACTGGGAGGCATAAGCACGATCAATGAAGTTGCCTGCCACCCTCGAGTCAACGAAGGCGGAGGTTCTGATCAGTTTGTGTCCCAGTTGGAGCCTCACCTGAATGACTAGCCGGGAAACGGTTAATGGGCAGGAGGTGTAAGCCGTCAGACCAAGCGAATTCCTCCCCCTCTTCACTTGGTCTGCCCGTTTCCCGGCTGAAGAGGGCAGATGGCATGATGGTGGTCGGGGGAGGCGCAATAGGCACAGAGGCCTTCGCGGAACCGTCTCTCCTTCTCCGTTGCCATCAGGGAGGTGTGCCCTAACTGCATGGGTTCCCTGGCTCCGGATGAGTGGGCCTCTGAGGTGGGTGGTGGGACCCGGTGAGCCGGAGCCGATAGAAGAATGAAGGAGCGAGGCACGGCCGTGGACTGGGCTTCGGTGTGGATGCGAGCCGCAGGTCCACACTGTGGTGCGTAGAGCTGCATCACTCCAGGTGGTCTGAACAGCGAGCGTTCTAAAGTCAGATGTGTATGGGCTCACCGGGCAGTCTCCTTGGCGAAGATGGTACAGATGAGAATCCACCACCACCTCGCTCTCAGGATGTTGGAAGGCGGCTTTCAGCTGTTTGGTAAACTCCAGATAGGAGTGAGCGGTGTCGCTGTCAGATCTTAACACAGCCGCAGCCCACTCAGCTGCCTGCCCGGTAAGGAGGGAAGTGAGCAATGCAATTCGGCTCCGATCAGATAAGAGATGAGATTCGTTAGAAAAACCTCGCACTTCCCATCCTTACCGTTCCATTTGTCTGGTAATGCAACCTTGGGAAGCGGAGACGGTGGCTGAACCACGGAGGGTGGAGAAGCAGCTTGTGGAGCGCGAGAGCCCCCAGAAGACTGCTGTTCTGGGGTCTGCCGCAGGGTGGCGACCTCAGCGCGAAGACCAGCAGTCTCCGCACGGAGATTCGCCACTTCCTGCTTCAGGGTCCCTATCTCGTTCATCTGCTGAGAAACAAGCTCACACAGCTGTTGCTTCTCCTCGAGGCTCCAAGACACAGACGTTCTGTCACGTTGGAAGGCAGAACGAGGAGTGAACTGTGCCCACTTTGTAGCACGAGGGAAGGGCTCGGACGTGAGAGACACGAGAGAGCTGGTACGCGCAGTTTATTCTCAGAACGCTCCAGTAGGAGTTAGAGTCCACACCAATATGAACTTGCATTCTGAACACACACAGGAAGGTATATAAACGGACTCCAAGGAGTCAAAGTACTCACGGTACCGCTGAGTTGGAGATGAGACGACATGTGGGCATGAGAGTAGCAACTCTAATGTCTGTGTGAGGATGATACACTTACTTCCTGTTTATATACCCTACTTGAGTCACTTCCGATGCCAATTGACGTCACGTGACCCGGTGTGTGTGACAAAATGTCTTGGTTTTGCTGAAGCATTAAGATAACTGGAAGTAAGGGGCCTGGCACATATAGTACATATATATGAATAAACATACAGACGGAATCTGAAGCAGATGATTGTTCTGTTCAGTTCAGTTAACTAAAAATATCATTGCAGGCCAGATACTATAGTCCACCTCAAAGGTACGGTGTACTTTTCATGATACTCATGCTCAGTTTCACATCGAAGGCTCAAAAGTTGACAAGCTAAAGACCTTTTCCAGTTAATAGTAACATTTTAAAAGGCAAGAAGGGAGAAGTGGAACAGATGTGGTCAGTTATGTCCTCTATATAGTCAATGTGTGCTGTTCATTTCTGATGAAAGTCAGCAATTAACAATTGGTAATAAAAATGTTGGGGAAAAAATCAATTGTAGGCTCGCTGCCCAGTGCAACTCAACAAATATACAGAAACTAATGTGCTTGAAAAATGGCCAAATGTTTTTATTTGGCAGAAGCATAAAACATGCAACAATAGTAAAGACTGGGGCAGCTGATGGCCTTGTGGTTTGGTCTTTTGCCCTGGGATCAGAAAGTCATGGGTTTGATTCCCAAGGCTGCTAATCACATCTGAGCTACCCTGAGCAAAGTACCGTCCTCACTCACTGTTCCCCGGGCGCTGTGTGTATGTGTGTATTAAAATCTTCTTTATTTTTTTCCATTTCCCTTCACCAACTATTTTGTGCAGATCCATCACAGAAAATAAGATTTAAAACATTTAAATGACTGGTTGTAATGTAACAAAATAGGTAAAAAGCCAATGGGGTGAATACTTTTGCAAGGCACTGTAGGACTATGTATAGGGCTAGGATGACAATAAAGCTGTATCTGACTTGACTTGACTTGAATTCTGGTGTCTTCTGGTTTAGGTGCCAATCTCAGCAGAGTAGTTTTCTGTAGCATTGACAATGCGCATAAAACTTTGCTCATTTGTTCATGAATAAAACTCTCAGGGTATTTATGATTACGGTACAAATCAAGGGAAAAGCCATTTTTTTACATCAGGCTCAAGTTCATGAATGAACTTTGGAAAATACATTGTGCTCAGTGAGCATGAAAAAAGACCGGTATTTAAAAGTGGATTGCGGTGGAACAGTAAAGCAAACTAATTGTTAAAGTTAACATTTTACAAACCTTAATGTATTTTTCACCGTATGCTATGCAGTGAAGCTGTTTTGATTTAGTTTTGATCCATATTGATTTGTCCAGTTAGGGGTCTTGTGATTACCAGTGGAAAAACCCTTAAAAAGTAGTCTACTTAAAGCTAATTTTATTCATTATGCTTAAGTATAAGTATAGCAAGTATACAGACCATGTTCTTGTAGTGTACTAGAAAGTACAGCGGTACCTTGACTTACGAGTGTCCCAGCTTACGAGTTTTTTGAGATACGAGCGTCTCTCTGATTATTTTCTGGTTTGAGTTGTGAGCTAAAATTTGAGATACATTTACAGCATTTAGCAGAGGCTTTTATCCAAAGCGACTTCCATTCTCTAACTACAGGGGACAGTCTCCCTGGAGCAACTTGGGGTTAAGGGTCTTGCTCCAGGACGCAGTGGTGGTGCTGAAGGTAGGATTCAAACCTGTGACCTCTTGGTCCAGAGGCAAGTATCCTACTCACTGAGCTACCTCCACTCACAGTCTGGTGCTGCAGTCCTTCCTTTTCAAAGAGGAAGTGCATTTTGCTTTTTACTGGCTCTGCTAAATTGCAATCTTGGCAAGAAAAGATCTTGGCAAAAGTACCTTAAATGTAGAGAATACAGGTAAAATTTCCCTTTATGGACACTCACAATGATTTGCACTGTACTTACCTGAGTACTGCAATGACAATGAAGATATTTTATTCTATTCAAATGATTTCAGAACCATTTCAGAACCATGCTGTTAAAAATTTTTTTGATAAAAAAAAAAATTTATCGAATCCCAGATTGATTATTTGTGAAATAAACATTATGTAGCAGAACTGTCGGACACAAGTGAGTTCAAAAGTTTGGAATCATCATTTTTTAAAAATGAAACAATCTTCTTGATTGGAAAAGACACAGGCGTGTCCCAGACAATAATAAGACGCGAGGCATCACTGTGGAAAAAAATATTTCTCAGCTTTTATTTACATTTGAACCAAAATGTAAATTAAAACTTCACACCTTTTGCAAGCTGAGAAATATTTTTCTCCACAGTGATGTCTCTTGTTCATCGTCTTATTCTCTTCTGTCATTTCCAGTCAAGAAGAAACTTGCTGGTTGAATAAAAGTCAAAATTTGCCAGAGGTGGTAAAAAAAAAAAAGTGGTGTTCATTTTAAGAAAAAAATATCAAACAACCCCCAGATCATTCTAGGATACTATTTTTTCATTCTGTAATGTCTTGGTCGAATAAAATGATTGAATTTATATTAAATTAAATTGAAAAACACCTTCTGCTTATATATATATATATATAAAAACACCTTTGTTTATATATAAATCACTATTGAATAAAAGAGCAGCAATAACTAGTATGACTCCAATATTAGTGCATTTACCTGAAAAACCATCAGGTCTCAGCATAGTCACACAGCCCCCATATCTGTATATTTCTGTATGTAGAAACACCAACAATTTATTAAACCTGTTTCTAGATTTTCTTAATTAATTTAAGTAATTTAATTGACTGAAAAATGCACTGCATTGACAGATAATTATGATTATTTCAGTTAATAATGCTTGATGCACATAAAAGGAACTACTTTTGCGTCATCTCTGGTGTGAGAGGATAAGAAGCTACTATAAACAAGTGTGTGCGTGTGTGTGTGTGTGTGTGTGTGTGTGGGTGTGTGCCAAACTGTTCTGTGACCCTTTGTTTTAATCTGTGCTTGTAAGTTCTTCTGTTCACTGCATTTTAAACAACATGGTGACCTGTATATCACACAAAAATAATATTTAGAAAATATATTACGTTATATTTCATCTGTGTTTTGTAATATATATGCATGTTTGTATTATAATTTTTACACACACTGCAGGATTGCTATTACCTTACCTAGCTGTGCAGAACACCACACACTGTGAATGCAAATCAGCTAAACAGCACTTCAGCCACTAACGGTCTTAGTAACGTTTGAAGGAAGTTTCTCACGATGAGCCGAAAATACAGCCTTGCTTTTCGGAATCACAAGCAAATCACTACACATCTTTGCCAAAAAAGCAGCTTCAAAGTGGCCAAACTCGTTCGCAGTAACTGCCTCAATATCACACTGCCAAAGAGCACTTTATCCATGTAGCAGAATGAAAAGAGGCTAACTTGGCAACCCTTTCGGAAAGTGGGTTCCGACTTTACTTATTACTAAATCTACATACCAATCTAACAACAAGACAGAAAAAAACTATAAACACAAACACTGGAGGAAGTCTGCCTTAATTAATTTACTCTATGTAAAGATGGCAAAAAAAGTTACACCCTCACCCAAACGTAGCCAAGACATGATCAGTGGGGATGAACTGACTCTGATTCTTCTTTCCAGCCAAACTGGCCAATGGCCATTACAGAAGTTTCTATCAGCTATAGTCACAAAATAAATAAAGTAAAGTGGCCACTTACAATCATGCATGGGTACACCACACCACAGTAAACAGTGCGAACACTGTTTCTCTGCCTTTAACGGATTTAAACCTTTTAAACCATTTAACACATTTATTGCATTTAACCTGTTTAACCCAATCACCAAATAAAGCAGTGAGCAGAAACACAGAGAGCAGTGTGTGGGGAGCAGTGTGTGTGGGGAGCAGTGTGTGGGGAGCAATGTGTGAGGGAGCAGTGTGTGAGGGAGCAGTGTGTGGGGAGCAATGTGTGAGGGAGCAGTGTGTGGGGAGCAGTGTGTGGGGAGCAGTGTGTGGGGAGCAATGTGTGAGGGAGCAGTGTGTGAGGAGCAGTGTGTGGGGAGCAGTGTGAGATCG
>JBBPDC010029959.1:0-12337 GCA_037974485.1 Hemigrammopetersius urotaenia | reverse complement strand
CCTTAAAGGCCGGGCCGTGAACATAGTTTCTGATATTAAACCGGTCCGTGACCAAATAAAGGTTGGGGACCACTGTTCTACAGCAATGTGAAAGACTGATTTCTAGTTTCAGGCTGTGTTTGGTTACAATTATTGCTTCAAAAGGTGCCAAAACCAGTATATTTATGGAAGTAGCTACATTTTGGGGGGTGATGAAAGTGTTGCAAAACTATTTTAATTCAACAAATGAACTGATCGATTAAAATGGTTTCCTCATGCTACCATTGTCTTCTATGACATTTTGTTTGAGGATCTAAAACAGTTTAGCGTGAATATGTAACAATAGAGGTAATCAGAAGGGATTAAAGCTTTTTCCCATCACTGTAGGTGTGTTTTTTCAAGCACTTAAAGTAGCAGCTGTCTGGGCAAGCCAGACACACTATTTTTATTAGTGATGAGTTCATTCAATGCTGACATGTTGAAGCCTGAGTTATCCTGGCGAAGGAAACACAAGGATGTACACCTGATATTTTAAACTCATATTACTCACTGCTTGCTTTCATTTAGTTTCAAAACGTTTGCAAGCTTTTATGTTACACTTTTACATTGAAAACCAAAAAAAATTAGTTTGGCTGCATTAAAAAAAAGTAGTAAAAAACACAAGGTGCTGATAATTATAAACAAACAAAATCCATTTTGACATATTAACACCACCACTCACATGTTACACTTGGACATTAGATCTGAAGAACTAGTTCACTTATTTTCTGCACAGCCTTTTCACTTTGATCCATTAAGATTAAACACTCAAGTCAGCCATGTTGACTATCGGCAAACAGGTCCAATCTTAGTAGCATCCACTTTGATCATGTCGAACACTTAGACTTTCACTTGCAAAAGGTTCTTGAAATACTATAACAATTATATCAGGACAGAGTTCTATTTCAGCAGAGGAGGGCATAGCAGAGGAATACAGGATTAGAAGAGATCAGCAGTCCTGCTTTTTAATGAATACTTTTTCACTATTGTAATAATACAATACAGAATAAACATTTTCATAATCCTAAACAAAGGCACTTAAGTGTATCTACACCACCATTTATTTTAATAGCACCTTCCAGCATCGTTAAGGGCCAGGCCAAAATAATAATGTCTATAAGAATTCAAAAAATTAATAACAATTAAAACTATTCAAAAATCAACCTTCAACTTGAAAGAAGTAATAATTTGATATTTATTGTGGTAATTATCAATATCAGATTTGAACAATTTTATGGCGACAACATTTCACCTACAGTATTAACCATTTACAGCAAGTAACATAGGTTTAACTAGGGCTGGGAGATTTGGCCTAAAATCAAAATCTCGATTAATTGAACATTTTAACTCAGTTACGATTAATGAACGATTATTTTATTTGTTTATTTATTTTTTGGTCCTCATAGTTCACCGACAGGTTGCACAGTTGTCTCAGTGTTTAAGCTCTCTGTGCTCGACATGTCGGCGGAATAACGTAACATAACGGAGCGGGGTCACGTGACTCCACACGCGGTAGTGTTTTTAAAGGGAAAGTAATCGAAATAATCGACCTGGAAAAATTGGATCGATTATAAGCTCTGAATGTCGATTTCGATTACTTTTCGATTAATCGCCCAGCCCTAGGTTTAACATAGGTCTACTGGTGAATAATGTTGTTACATTTATGGTCTTCAAATAAAAGCCTCTGCAAACCTCCCAGTATATGAAACAAAAAAAGCAAAATGAAACCAAAGTTTATTATCCTCTACCAGTGTTAATGAGGAAGTTAGATCTAAAATGATCAGGTTCCTTTTAACTATTGTTTAGATTTTAAGTACCGTGTTAGAAACGAACTGGACATCAGAACAGAATGAACCACTTGTTTAAATGGGAGGTGTGGGGTGGGGGGGGTAATTATTTCTGGAGATTTCAGATTTATGATAAGTTTTTTTTCCATGGCAACACTATGCCCTTGTAGTGATTCCAAACAAACGCACCTGGCAACAAACATTCTCCAGGTCACACACACACACACACACACGAACACCTGTTTTCCAGACAGAAGTGCAATTTGCTGACTCAGGTCATAAATCACAGTAAGAACAGTACCAAGTCGCTGATCCAGATCCAGATCCATATAGGGCCCTAGTGTGCAAATCCTACACTAGCAAATTACATTTCGTACACTATTAAAAATTCGATGTACAGTTTACTAGATTCATGCTTCTTGTATTCTCTGTAAAACATGCCCAGTATTATATTCAGTGTCCAATTATATTTAGTTTGCAGTGTTCAGATTTTAGTGGTGTTAAACTACAACAAAATCACAACAAAGTGTTTAAAATTACAATAGTGCACATTTACAGTAATGTACAGCCTTAATTCTGTAAGAGAATTAATAAACATAAGATTTCATAAACAATTCAGAATACGCTGACCTGGCTGGTTGCATTTAAAGCCAGAGCTTAGACTAAAAAGAATTTTTAATAGTGAAACAATACACTGAACTTCTGTAGTATGGATATTGCCCCGACATTAAAACAAACCCAAAGATACAATTTTGCCAAGTAAAACCTTGCAACCCCTGTAACATCTCTTATGAGGATAGAAATGAAATGTTGGAGAGATGTACACATATTAACTAACACAGAAACACAAAATCCATACATACTGCTTCCTGTCTGCACATACCTGTGTCTTTCTTACTCCCCTTTACGCCTTCTCTGTTCATTTTCAGTACTGCCTTAAACATGGTGCCACCTTTGCAGTCTTCTCACTCTCATTCACTCTGTAGACATACAAAAAGAAAAAGAATTAGAATAAAGACTGAAAAAGATGGAAGATTTTTCTCCATCAATAGTACTACCTAATACAACATCATAACAATATTAAGTGCGATGATGATGAGGACGATGATTATAATGCTGCATTTATCCTCGATGGAAGATTTCTGAGATATTTCCCACAGCTCCCCAACATCTCACTGAGTGAGATCTGGCAGGCCAGCGAGGAAAGAATGCCCAATATTTAGATAGAACAGCTCCACTCAGCTATCTTGTTATGCTGGAAAACAAGCTGTCAGATTCTCAGCATTCCACATTTAATTGATGCTGTGTGGCTGAACTTGAGCCTTTAAGGCCACATGACATGATGATAACATCATTTCTATACACTGCGTCCGCTCTTTCTCTGAATTAGCTCAAAAAGATTAACTCAATGGTTCAAACCTATTACAAATGGAGTTATGTGCCAGTTTTTTTCACTGGTGCTACACATTAAATGACAACAGAGTGTGTGTTTATCAGCTACAAACTACCGCAGCAACTCAACACTATAATTTTCTGACAGTTCACTTCATCCGTAAAAAGACACAATTCATTTAAGAGTCCACTTTTGTGGCAAGTATGTTATAATTCAATGTGTTGATTCTGTTCTTTTCCCTTAATGGACCCTAATTTGGTTGAATGACATCAAAAAGTAACAATTCTGTGTTGCACAAATAATTAAAAGGCAACTGATTTTGTGTTTCTCAACTTTTACTTTAGTGTCAACACTGTATTACAACTGATGCTCAAACTCTATGTGCTTCTGAGAACCCCAGAAAGGTGTTAGTTAAATGTCTCGTCTCCGAGACACTGCTGAACTCCCAGTGGATCCAACTGTAGAATTCGACTCTCCACTCGAGCATGAAAAAGCCAGGAGACTCTCCAGAGATTTGCTGAGACTCATCGATCTAGCTACTTAGATAAGACAGCATGAAACAGCCATGTGCTTCACAGCAGGAGTCAATGGGAGTCCATCCAGAGAAAATGGAAACTGGGGGAGATGCGCAGAACCTGAAATCCTGGAGAAAATGCATCTCAAATGATCTAGCAAGTAACACACGTAATCTTCCAATAACTACCTTATTCCAAATGTAATTAGAGTAGATAGATTTGAGAGGGTTTATGTGGTTTATATGGTTAAGTGCAGTGGGTGTGTGATTTGGCCTAACTTCAATAACTGCAATCACAGCATATGCAGAAGCCTGCAAACAATAGCAAGGCAGGTATTCAAAATACATAATCCAAATACATCACATAAATACATCACATAAATACATCACATAAATACATCACATAAATACATCACATAAAAGCTTGTTGCCAGGGTGTGAACATTGTAGACATTCTGTACCGGGATGCAGAAAGACCACACAACACTTTCACAGCACGCTTCTCACTTTCACACCCGTACGTGAAACACAGACCTACCCAGACCAGCCTAAGAATGCCTTTTAAAAGTAATATGAGACCTGCTTTTACTCTTACAAGAGTTAAGGTTGGGATCTGATTACAGCAGTACTTTTCAAGAGAGTGCAGGTTATTATTTTTTTTAGTCCAGTCTGCATAAATTCAGATCACAAAGACATTTACAATGATGTCATGAAGTGCAAAGAACACACTTAAACAATATGTGCTGTAGAATTGAAACTGGCAACTGAGACGCTGGCCTAAATGGAAGTCTGGAAGCTACTGACACACAAGGAATTCCATCTCCACCTTATAAAAGAGTCTGTCCAGTCTGCTTGGGTTAATTTGTGTCTTACAGAAACAGCTTAGGACAAGCAGTTATAAAAGCACCCCCTACTGAGGCAATGTTCAGCTACATGAGCTCCTGGGGAGGGAGGAACAGAGAGGCAGACAACTGTTTGTACAGAATAAAAATGACTAAGCTGTGCTGCCTCCCCAAAATACCTAAAGCACTATTTAAGATAAAATTTTAAAAAATGACAATTATTTTGTTTTGGTTTCTGAAAATGCTAAGGAATTTGCAAGTCACCATAAACATTGTTTAGTAGTAAACAAAACTGGTTTTGATTGCACAGGCATGTTACCCATCTTTCATCCTCTCCATCAGATTCTATTTGTCCTAAGAACAGAGATTGACAGGAAATGCCATGCATTCATACAGCATTGAGGAGAACAGAGCCAAGAGCAGTTTCCATCATGCAAACATACATTAGGGCTGGGTGATTTGGCATAAAATCAAAATCTCGATTAATCGAACATTTTAACTCGATTACGATTAATTGATTATTTTATTTATGATTTTTTTTTTTTTGCCCTCATAGTTCACTGACAAGTTGCTCAGTTGTCTCAGTGTTTAAGCTCTCCATGTCGGCGGAATAACATAACATCACGTGACTCCACACGCGGTAGTGTTTTTAAAGGGAAAGTAATCGAAATAATCGACCTGGAAAAAAATTGATCGATTATAGGTTCTGAATGTTGATTACTTTTTGATTAATCGCCCAGCCCTAACATACATACTCAAGCAAAAAAAGGAACTGACATTAAGTATGCATTTTTATAATATACTGCTCAAAAAAATAACACTTAAACCACACAATGTAACAATGTAAGACAATTACACGTCTGTGAAATCACACTGTCCACTTAGGAGGTAACACTGACCGTCACTGAGAGTGTAGACTGTAAATCAGTGCTGCCTCCTAAGTGGACAGTTTGATTTCACAGACGTGTGATTGACTTACATTGTTACATTGTGTCAGTACATATTTACATCAATAATATACTTACATAACATTTTGTTACATTTTAGTTGTTTTTATCATATAAATCAACCATTTTTGTGGAGAAACAAATCCTAACCACAATATGTTAACAAAGTTCTTCCTTGCTACATCATTATCTTTGCTTACATTTCCATACTTCCATGGCACATGCAACAAAACATCACTGCTTTTCTTGCACTCAGCTTGCTTTTCCAACTATCCTGTTGTTCTCTTTACAGGATGGTAAAAAGTTAAGCTCTTAAAAAGACAAAAATGTGAACCACATGGAGGCAATTACGCATTCCAGTCTACCTTTCTTTTCCTTTCTACTTCTTTTCCACTTTTTTCCTTTTGTCTCTCTCAGTCAGGTGAACATCTGCAGCCAAACACTTACACCCAAGAAATGTATTTGATTTATAAGTCTACAGGGATTTGGACATCTCGACACAGAAAGAGAGAGGAGTCATATGTATTTTTTTTCTTATGATTATGTACATATCAATAGAGAGCTGTGCCTATTGCCATTGTGGGAATAATGTTTTCAGGAAAAGAAAACTGTTTGGAAAAACTGTTTGGGTTGGTTATTTATTTAAAATAATTGTCTGTTTCTATTATTCTATTAAATCTTCTATTATTCTATTAAAACATGCTAATTATGTAAAAAAAACTGTTCTGACAAGGCCAAGACGAGCTTCATTTTTTGCATTTTCATCCACAAATGAAACTGCTTCAAATGTATATGTTCTCGATCGGAAGTGCACTCTGTTTCCACAATAATAAAGAAGCAGAGAGAGAGATAGGGTCATGGAAGGTCATGATCATTCTCTACTTTCAAATATGAAGTTGTGAGGTGAACAGTTTCACAGCTTAAAGACTGAGGAATACATCCTTCACTGCCTCTCCCAGATATCTGATTCGACCCAGGAACCTAATTAACTCAATATGTGTCTCTCCTTCGGCACAAAGAAGTTGTGCAGACAGATAAACATCATAAAAAGGATAAAGGCCAAAGGAACGGGTAAAAAAAAAAAAAAACCATACTGAGCACTTGAAGGGGAAAGCTCCTCAGGAGAGAATCTCAAAGAAGATCAACAGGTAGTCTGGCAGCCACAGAGCAGGTTTATCTGTCTCATGCTGATAAGAGGGTCCCTGCCATTTGAGCTGCAGTATTATTTGGCTGAAGGGGTTCCTTTACTGGCCTCGGCATCAGAGACAAGACTGAAATCCTGTCTTTCTGGACAAACACTAGAACCACACCGCTGAAAATTATTTGTTCAACACCGGCATGACATAGCACAGTCTGTGAAGGACGAGCGACAAACAAAGACGAGCAAATGCCCTGAAACTTCTTAACTACTGTCAAGCTTCTTTCCATCAACACAGCCGCTCAAAAGGAATTCAACCTATAAAGTACCTCAACGTTTGCATTATAAGTGCCAAAAAAGTGACATTTCACAGTTAAAGCAGGGAAAGAGGTGAGGAAGAGCATGATAATCTCTATGCTAAGCTAAAATGTATGTGGACCTCCATCACATAGGCTTGCCTCAGTTATTATGAGACCTATTTGACTGACGAAAAAGAATAAAAGGCAGGTTATCGAGTTAAACTTAGCCATCCGTAACATAGTCATCTGAGAAACTGGGCGTGCAGATTGAGCGGATGTGGCATTGTTTAGGCGACGGCCTCCAGCTTGTACGATTCACACGTTCAGCTGTCAAAGCCCGGTGAGGCTTTGTGAGAGTGTGTTCAGAGCTTTAGCAACAGGAGAGTGAGCAAACTTTAGCCTGGCTTCTCAAGTCTACATTTCCTTATTTACTCATTCCCTCTCTCTCCCTCACCCGGCCGCCGCTTCTTTTCATCAGCCCATTCTACATGAATGATTCTTCAGAATCTGCTTGTCAGGTTGTCATGACGACCACAGAACTCAACACCAGGATCGTGACCTTTTCTTCAGTGAAAGGCGGGCAATTTTTTAAGCAGCGGCAAGAAAATTATGGCGGCCTTGTACCATTAAAAAAAGTGATGGGCTAATTCGGAAATTCAGAGATAACACAAATGAAAAAGAGTCAGTAAAATGGACAACACTGAATGTCTCTACATGAAAAAAAAAACTTTCCAACTAGATTATAGGTGACTGCAAAAGAGAAGGAATTTTTCAACCTATAACAGGAAATGTGCAATCATAAAACAATGGATAGACAGGACAGTATCCTCTGCAACATACACATGAATAGAAAGAATAACAATGAGCGAGAATTTTAAATGTAACCAGTTGTACTTGTTTGTAATCACTATACAGTAAAGCGTTGTTTGAGAAGGTGCAAAGGAACCAAAAAACCCACAACTCCAGGAAGAATCACTGCCATAATTAGGGATGCACCGATCGATCGGCCAGTGATCGGAAACGGCCGATTTTTGGCCTGATTGGCCGATTACTCACACGTATTGCCGATTTCAAACCGATCTTTTTTTGGGGGGTTTATTTATTTGTTTATGTATCACATTTTATTTATTTAAATTTGCAAAGAAAATTTGTTATGAAAAAAAATCTTTATTTTAAGGAAAATTAGATTTTTGTTTGTATTTGCTGTAGAGCTGCCACTATCATATGTCACTATTATAACCAGTAAACAGGGAAAGTAACTACCAGATTACATTAAAAAAGTTGAAACCCATTTTTTTGTTTCGTTGCAGCAGCCCTAATTTTCTGCTATATGGGGGGTGGGGGGGTGGGGGGGTAGGTATCAGAAAAATCGGTATCGGCCGATCGCACTTACAAAAAAAACAGTAATCAGAATCGGCCAAGAAAATTGCAATCGGTGCATCCCTAGCCATAATTAATTAAACAAAATTCCAAAACATGTCATTTCTTGTATATCCTTTAACCCAGTGGTTCCCAACCTGGGGTTCGGGCCCCCCTCAGGGGAGCGCTAGAGATCGCAGGGGATTCACACAATTGTGTCTGCACTGAGGTTACCAAAATTATATTTGTACACATTAAAAAATGTGTTTGTTTTAAAAAAATAATCATCTGTTTATTGTTATTGATGTTTGTTATTATTGTAATTAATAACAGGTGTTGACATGATGTGCATGTGAATATCAACAGACTTCCCCTGTTTAAGTTAATGTACGTATAGGACTAGGTGCTGATACATTTTTGAAAGTCTATCTTTATTCCTTATGTGAAGTGTGTGTGTGTAAGAGTATAAACAAAAACCTACAACTGCTGTTTATTATTCGCAAATAAAAGTTTGTAATGAATCACTTTATTCTTTTTGTGCGTCTATGTGTGTAGGAGTTGGGGTTGGGGTGGCCTGGCTTGTCTTGGACATAGGCAAGGGGGGCTTCAAGGAAAAAAGGTTGTGAACCACTGCTTTAACCCCATAGCCATCTTTGAATGAGACAAAAAGACACAAAGACACCGTTAAAATATGCACACAAACAGTTACATCATATGTAGGCAGGTTTACGCTGTAACAGGATAGTCAGAACACATTCATTCTTATACACACCACTGCCCTTAAGAGACGTTGTGATTATTCTAATTGATTTTCTGCTTCACAAAACTTCTAGCCAGACACTAAAACTAGTTCTGGATATGTCTAGCTGTTGTGAGCAGAAGAACTGCAAGATTTCTCCTCTAGTTTTGCTAGAAGTGCTTATTTCATTTGGTGTGGAAAGATGAATTTGCTCAGTAGCCCTGCTCATTGTTTGGCATGAAGGACTGGAGGCCAAACCACTCTGGTTAAATTTTCCTTTTCAAATAAATTAGATGTAGTTTTGAACAGACCGCAGACAACTCAGCAAAGTACAAAAACAGGCCCAACATCATAAGTCTTTGATTTCTCGCTCTTCCCTCTGCATTTTGTGCCATGCTGACACCGGCAAGTTCAGATAAAACTAAAAACATGACTTAAAAAGCGTCCACCTCCTCTCCATCACTCAGAAAACCCCAGTCCTTCTCAGAATCACCCAAACAGCTTAACTACATATTAAGATGAACAGCGCTTTTAAACTGCTCTCTAGCCAGCTAAAAACAATCAACTAAAGCAAAGGCAGCTAAAAAAAACAAACACTGTGCTTTTTAGGCATATCCAGTCTCATGAGAGACAGTAAACAGAACTGAACGTAACTTCTGATGGGCATATTTATCAACAAGCTCCCAACTGTTATTCAGGGGGGTCTATGGCCATATTTGGTTACAGACCAAATCATATAAATTCATTCAGTAACTTAACTGGGTCACATAAACTGGCATGTGCCCTACTGACTCTAAACCATAATCTGCTGCACCAGATATTCAGTGCTGCCAGTTCCCCATTCAACAGGCCACTGATTAATAGAAGGAACTGAGGGATCAAAAACAACAGTTCTGTTGAAAGAAGTGTAGCTTTTCTTATGTCAGTGAGTCAGTTGGGTCTGAGTCCAGGCATGTTTTCCTTTTCTCAGAATTTACTGTTTCACCTAAGGCAATGGAAACAGATCCAACCTGACATGACAGTATAGTCCAAGGATAGCCCGTATTATTATTTTTTTATGATCTACAGAGGTAGAGTATAGATGATGCAGCTTAAACTAATAAACAAAGTTTGTTCACATCCATAAATCATCTTCTCTTTCAGTCAAGTTTTGTGCAAGAGGCTGCTTCAATGTGGGCCACGCTAAAGGTCACATTAAAGGGCACATGGAGATGTACTCCTTCGGTTGGGAAAATGAGAGGCGTGACACCCTACAGTCTCGCGGTCCTCGTAGGCATGTGCAAATGAAGTCTGCAAATGCACCAAACGAGACAGGACTTAACACATTTACTCTAGCTATACCTGCGACATAATACTACTTTTTCTTTTCCGACATAAATATTGAAAGATTGAGTATGAGATCCCTGCTCTCCTACCCCACAGTAATGAAATACACAGCTATCATCACATCACAGAACATTAGGATAGATTTGTTACAAGACTGGACTGCATTTATCCTTTTTTTTCCCTGATAACCATTGACCTGGTGCCATATTATGACTTGGTATCATATTAGTGCCACCTCAAACAATTCTTACTTTTCCTTTGTTAACGTAGCAAAAAAAGTTAGTATCTAACAACACATCAAATCTCTCATCTAAATAAACTAAAACAAAACAAAAAAAATAAAGATAAGACAAAGAACCAAATATAAGTGAAGGGTCACAATCATATTTTAAATTGTGAAATGGAATGCAGTAAGCCTGAATGTGCAGGTTAACAGGGGATTCCTACTATTTGATTAGTGTCAAACATTAACTGGTCCAGTAGAAAGTCTTCCGGCTTTCTCTCACTATAGAGTACACTTCATTAATCTCTCTAACGCCTCCATTTAACCTTTTCAACAGCCTCAGGCTCGATTCTGATTAAATTATCTAGCTATGTTACTTGTCACTTAAGAAAAAATGCCAAATTGTTTAATGAGAAATGGGTTCTTTATCGAACAAAGTTGTTGGTTCAATAAGGCTTAGGTGTGTAAATGAATGAACTCAAAGCTCTGATCTCGACTGACAAACAGACTGGAGCATAGACAGACAGTAGATAACACAGCATGGGAACAGCCTCTCAGGTCAGGAGCTGTGACTCAGTGTCAGCTTCAATGATCGTTTAAACTTTTAAAAACAAACACTAGACTGACTGATGACTAATCTGACATCATCCACTTGGATGTCTCCCAGACATGACATGAAGTTTCCTAAAAGCCCACTACACTGAAAGCATATACACCCTGGTTAACTGGAGTCTAAACGTTTATACAAACCTTTTTTTTTTTTTTTTTTTTTTAAATCACAGCCCTTACACACATGCAGATATCCACAATATAAAACGAATGAGGCTCAATTTACAGACTGAAAAAAAAAAAATCTAATAAATCTTGCATTCTTTAACAGATTAGATAGTCAGCTGGCCTAGTTTCAGCAGTCTGAGTCTTGATTCCTTAGTAAGCATTAGCTTACAATTATTTGTGATGTAATTCTATACCAAAACATTAACTCTTGGACCAACAGAGATCTTTTGGGCTTTTGATTCCGTGTCAACTCACTCAGAAATCCGAACTTGTCATGGATTTGTAAATCCTATAGTTCCTGAATCCTGTAGTCCTCAGTGCTAAAAAGTTGACTTAAAAAGTATCAGGTCGTGAAGTGGGAGGTCCTAGGAGAGCTCGTATGGAATTACCATTCTTTTAGTCCCAGAAAGGGTAAGAAAAGTCCCCTTCTGTGTCATATTACACACTTCTGACAAAGCCTCCTTTGCTGTGTCACTAGAAAAGAAATGAATACAAGCCTAAGAACTAGCCAGTAATAGTTATCGATAGCTATAATCCACCAATAATATCTAGCACCTACAGTGGGCATCCAAAACATATTGACAAGATGTGGTAATAGAGTGCTTTACCTTGAATAAAATCACAGCCTCGGAGTGCTTTTACTTATATGCTAAAGTAAAGCAATAAGATTTAATACTTCATACAAATTTAATGTAAATAAGCTAAGTATTTTGAATCAAGTATATTGCAATTTCTTCTGACAAAGAATTCTTCTTTTGCATTTCATTACGTTAGTAGCTGGGTGATTTGGCCTAAAATCAAAATCTCAATTAATTGAACATTTTAATTCGATTACGATTAATGAACGATTATTTTATTTATTTATTTATTTTTTTGCCCTCATAGTTCACTGACAAACTGCTCAGTTGTCTCAGTGTTTAAGCTCTCCATGCTCGACATGTCGGCAGAATAACGTAACATAACGGAGCGGGGTCA
>JBBPDC010029939.1:0-12339 GCA_037974485.1 Hemigrammopetersius urotaenia | reverse complement strand
ACAGTAAAACCCGCTAAATATTTTAAAATTTTATAGACCCGCCCAATGCCAGTTTTCCCAGCCCAGCATGACCAAAAGAAACCCTGATTTTTTTTTTCCCGCAGCCACAATACGCCGGAACGCTATCACCCCTGCATACACATATATATATGAGTATATATACACACAAACACACACACACACACACAAACAAACTTACCTGAACGCAGGTGTTTTGTGTTCTGTCTTCCCTGTTGTCTCTGATACTGCGTGTTGTTTTTAAAGGTGGATGTGGGTTGCTGCCATATATGCAGTCAAAACACGACAGAGCGTCGCAGCCGTTGTCCATGAGGTACTTGAGCATGGTGAGGTACTTCATGCAGAACATCACAGAAGCTGGGAAGGTGGTGGGGTGCGTGGGGATGTACGTGTTCACGTTTGCTCCGTGCTCTACCAGTAAAGTTACTGTGCTTATGCAGCCCTGTCTCAGGGCCACAAGCAGAGGGCTGAAGGTGTCCAGGTTTGCGTTGGCACCAGCTTCCAGGAGCATGGTGGTCGCGTCAATGTTGTTATTGATGACAGAGAAGTATAGAGTGGAGCTGCGGCGGTCTTCATACATCTTACTGCGGTCCTCAGACAGCATGGCATTGACATCAAAGCCAGAATCAATCAGAAGCTCCAAGACATCGTCCCTGTTGCGCTCGGCAGCCAGGTGCAGCGGGCTGATACCAGTGCGCCTCACTCGGGCCTTACTGGTGGCTGGAATCAGCAACGACACGATTCTGAAATACAGCCGAACTGTTTTCAGACAAATCTACTTACTTCAGACAAATTACAATTTTATTTTACGTAACACAGGTCAACAGGTCAGAATCATCAGAGATAAGTTTATGTGGGTTTTGTAGTGTTTTTCATGCTGATTAATTTAAATCTGTGTTTAGTTTTTCCTGCACATAAGGTTTTTGTGATGAAGCTAGTTATAAACTGCATGATAGTGGTATAATTAGCATATATTATTTATATGCTAAGTGTTTTTGAAGAAGCAGTGCTGGCTGACTGACACTGATCATTATATCTATGCCACAGTGTGGCCTGTCTGACTGACCCTGAAAATATTAAAAAGTTACTTGATTGGTGCCTGTGGTTTAATAAAAATCGCATGCAAATCTATTGCAAATCTAACGTTATTCATAATTTAAAAGTTGATGTGGCTGAAAAAAACTGAAAGCAGATCTGAAATCAGCATGTGTTGTGGTTTCTGATGATTAAATTTTTTTGTTGACCTGTGTAATATGAGATGATTAGATCCAGTTTGGGATGATAATTTAGTAGAGGGGATTACTCAGCAAAGACACTGAAACAGTGACTGAATTAAAACAATCGTTTAAAAGAGGTCTCATGCCACCAAAGGAAAAGGTCAGGATGATTATGTTTTATTTAAATGGTTAGGGAAGGCCCTGCATGGTCTGTTTCCAAATGGTGTTGGATTATGGAGTCACAGCACCAGTGAAAGAACAAAAGAACACAAGGTTAAGGATAGAGTTGGTTAAAATAATAGTACATTTTTTAAAACTACTACTACAATATAGCATAGACCAGGGGTGCCCAACTCTGCTCCTGGAGCTCTACTGCCCTGCAGAATTTATCCAAATCTCGAACACACTTAATCCAGCACATCAAGGCCTTCATGAGCGTCTGTAGATCACCGGTATGAAGTTCTCCAGGGTAATAGACCAGCAAGACCAGGACTGTGCACCTCTGTCATAGATACTATGTAAGCTTGGGTTAAATTACATGTTACATGTTAATTGAGCACCTTCTTGCAGTGACATGACTATGATCCAGTCACTGAGACTTACTTAAGCGCCTTGTCACTTTTGTAGGTACACCCGTAATTGATGAGATCAGTGCTGAAAACCGATGCAAGATCAGTGAGATGCGCTAAACCATAATCATTTGTTTGTTTGTTTTTGGTCTAATTTGAACAAAAATATGAAAACAAATCACAGGACAATGTAAAATACACAAGAGGTCATGTTCTACATTTGTCAACAATTTTCCTGCCAAAGTATTTTAATGTAATAACCACTTAAAACCTTTATGTGAGCATTTATGTAACAGTCATAATTCTTTACACCATGAAATCCAGTTTTTCCTTTATTTTTTCATACATGTATGTATATGTATGTGTACCTGTCATAAGTTTACTATGAATAAGTAAGCTGCTCTTAATATGTGATTATTAGTGAATGTGAAAAATGTGTTTTTGTGCAGTTAATACATATAAAGACCGTGGGGACAGGGGAATGATGGTAACATTTTTAAGGGAGTGATTGGTAAATGTTTAATTATATGGACCCTTTATATTTAAAAAAGAAGTAAGCGTGACATATAAAAGTCACAATTAATTCAGTCTGAGCAGGGAACACTGGAAGTGATTTTTCCAGGGCATTTGTACATAAGATGATTGCATAAAAAATACATAATTTATACATAATACTTTATATAAACCACTGATTACTCATTTCTACTTTACATCATGTAACCAAAATAAAGACAGTCGGTCTACTACCATTCATAATTCTAGAGTGAATGACTTAAGTTTACCTGTCATTTCCTCGCTGGGCAGCAATGTGTATAGGCAGTAGTCCAGTTTTGCCAGGCTTGTTGGCATCTGCATTTTGAGAGAGGAGGAACTCCACGACGTTGACATGCCCATTCTTACAGGCCTCATACAGCGCTGTCGCTCCATCTGCTGCCTGGCTGTTGATATCTGCTCCTGATATTAGGAAAAAGCACAGGCATTCAATAGTGTGGGAAGTCCCTGACACTGGCAAAATCATTGGTAACACTGCATTGATCCCGGACAATATTAATTCATTAATTCATTAATTCATTCATTTTCGACAACCTCTTATTCCTGACTAGGGTTGTGCATACCCGGAGCCTATCCTGGGGTCTTCGGGCGTGAGGCAGGGACTCACACTGGGTGGGCGCCAGCTCACAGCAAGGCAACATTAACCACAATGTTCACTCACACACTCATGCCTTCTGTTCATTTAGAATCTCCAGTTCACCCGACGCACGTCTTTGGACTATGGGAGAAACCCGGAGACCCCGCTCAAATATAACAAGTCCAATAAAACTCTCCAAAAATATCAATATCAAATACATGTTGCTAAATACACAAAAGCTGGGGCTTAAATAATATATACTTACTGTTACATGCATTACTAGTATGGTTATTGCATGTAATAGACATCAGTAGTAGATCAGCAAAATTGACATTACTAGTGATATTTCGCATGGTACTGAAACACTGTTTATTGTTTAAGTTTTGTATGTAGGACTTTTAAGTCAACATGAACTCCAGCTGGGCCGGTGATTTAAGTTAACAGATTATGGCTTTTGGTTTGTTCTGGGTTTTGGGGGTTGAATAAAAGTGCCTTCGTTTTGTGAACGGGTGTCAGTCCACCATCTTTCTGGTGCATGTGTAAGCTGGGGATCTTGTGTTTTGTTGTAGGCCTTCGTGCGTTTTTGTTTCGGTTTTGAAAATAGAGTATGGAAAACTGCACATGCGCCTCATTTCTGTGGTTCCCCGACTTGACAGGAACATAATAAGATATTGCACATAATGAAATGATGCCCATGATCCTGCATAATGGTAAGTCTGTTGCACATAGTAATAGGATATTGCACATAATGATAATGTTTTAGCACGAATTAAGAAAACTGCACATGACATTGCACATGACTTTTGCACATAATAAGATAACAATGCATGATACTTCCAAATACCGTTTTTCAAGAGGAACCGAAGTGCATCTACTTTTCCACTTTGGGCCGCCACAAAGATGGGTGTGATGCCGTACATGTTGGGTGCGTTGATTTTGGCACCACCTTTCACCAACATCTCACAGATTTCCAAGTTGTTCCTGCACACAGCCTCATGTAGGGCAGTCCAGCCTTGGATGCAGTTGTTATTTACGCTGGCTCTGTGATTCAGCAGCATAGCAACAATCGTGGGGTTCTCCTTCTCACACGCTGGGGAGATGTAAAGAGAAGAGAAAGAAGAAAAAGTGCAACCCAAACCAATGAAAGACAGGTCAAGAAAGAGTTGAAGCTCTAACTCTACATAATAGCAAACAAGTCTGTTTTGACCTTTGGAACATCTCTAATCTTGACCTTGAAAAATAAAGTGCTGTGATCAGAGACTGACATAAGTGGTATGTGGTAATAATGGTCTATTAATTAAACAATAGTGATCAGGCAATGGTTACTGTAAATATGAATACTACAAATTCTGATGGCCTTATGATTTATCCTGTTAATAGACAAAGGGTCATAATAATAGTCTATTAATCAAGTGTTAACATCTGATAATGTCTTATTAATACAAATAATTACAAAGTATTCTTAGCATTAGCTGACACCCAGTGTAGACAGCAGTGATGTGAATGTATCACTAGACGTTGTTGTCTTATTAGTACCTTTAAAAAGGGGCGTCTCTTTGTCCTTATTTGAAAGATCTGGGTCAGCACCTTTGTCGAGAAGGCTTTCAACGCAGTCTGCGTTTTCCCTGGACACGGCCAGGAAAAGAGCAGTCTGATCCTTCAACGTGCGCTTGTTAATCATCCCAGGTTGTGCTTTCATGGCACAGACAAAACGAAACAAAATGAAGTACTAAGTCTTGTACAAAACAGAAAATAGGTGCAGATAATTGTGTTCCCCTTACCTTTCAGAAGAGCTTTAACACACTGATCTTGACCGTAGTATGCAGCTTCATGGAGTGGGATCCACCCAGATTGATTTGGTGCAAGAACATTGCAGTCTGACTTTCTTGTGATTTGTCGTAAAGTTTCGACATCTCCAGCTCGGATGGCCTTTACAACAGGATCCTCCTCTCTGCCAGAAAGTGTTCAAGACATGAAACTTGATAAAGCATGAAGATGTCCACTATACATGGAATGTTGTCTTGGTTTGTTTTATGTGTGAATTTGAATCAGAATCAGAGTCAAAACACGTTATTGATCATGGAGATCACTCACATAAAGAGGCATAAAGACAGGAACAATATAAAAAGTCAAAATAATTGAAAATAAGAAAATACACAGAAGTTTACTAGTGCTTTGAAGTCAACCCAATGCCAAGTCTGTTATTACACATACTAGAGAAAGAAGTAGTGATATTACTCACGATCACACTATTGCATAAATAGTGACATATTAAAAAAATACAAATACAAATACAAATACAATTGAGTAACTGGTGGCCAGGTGGTTGGGGGTCTGCCCCTGTGGGTTTGAATCCCAGGACTGTCAGTGGCACCCCTGCGGTACTCATGAGTAATATCCAGTCCCTACACAATGCTCTCCTGGAGCCACTGTTTCACTCAGGTGAACTGATTAAATGCAGAGGACTCCATGATGTAATTTCCTCCATGATCAACATGGTATATAAAATTTAATTTAGTTACATATGTAGTTACATAAGTGACACGAGAAGTGACATAAGGAGTAATATTGAACATTTGGTGACCATTATGACTAAAGGCCTGTATACTCACACTTCAGCCTCTGGCTTGACTTCTACAAGTGAACCGTCGAACCTGCGATACGCCACCATTCGTTTGCCATTGCCAGTCACAAAGTGACTAACTATGAGAGGAGACTGTTGGTTGTATATGTCCCTAAGAACACAAAAGTCATATATATTATTGGAACATGCTGTATTCATAATATATAAGTATAATTTTCATATTTAATATAAGCATGCTGCTACTGTTTTGTTTCTGAGTTAAGCTTTGCTATTGGCTACATTATGAGCAATTCACTCTATAGTAGTACTATAGCGGTACAGTAACCCTCCAGTTTAATGCGGCTCAGACTTAGCGGATTCAGTCATATGCGGATTTTTTTTTTTTGAGAACTAAACTCATAGTTTTACGCAGAAATCCCCAAAATAATATGAAAACTGCAAATATGCTCCGCCTGTTTTTGCTTTTTTTGTGGCAATAAATATATATATTTTTTCTGGATGTTTTCACACAAGGGGACCCGATCACCTTGCCACGGTGTCCCAGTACTTTTGTCCCGGGACATTCTGAGTTGTATATCTTGGCGGGGTAGGCACTCAGACACTTCCAACTCCACAGTTCGGTAGATCTCCAGGAGACCTTTCCAACGAGCCCTGATTTGTATTTTTAACCTGAGTAGATCAGATTGTCCCAATACTTTTGTCCCACACCCTTCCGAGTTGCATATCTCTGAGTTTAAAATGACATTAAAGTGTTCTGGGAGCATATTGTTATATTTACTGTATTTCATTTTTATATTTATAAGTATACTGCTACTGCTACTTATCTGAGAATGTTTAGCTTTGCTATTAGCCACTCACTCCACAACCTTGAAGTTACAATAAATACAATTAATAAATAAAACATTTCCAATGAGTGGCACCTTAGAAAGTTCAGCACTTGCTGTAATGTCTACTTCTCCACTTTACATTTAACTGTGCATAGCAGTATAGTAACAGAAGCCGTTTTAACTGAGGCTGATAAAATGCTCCTGGGTAATAACATGTACGCAATTTATTCTCCACAGTAAATAGGATATTAAAACCTTTGTTATGGGGTCACTTAAAGCACACTTTCAGCACAATGAAATTCCAGCCGAGTGGATCAGGGACGGCAGAGAAGGTTGTGCTTCTATTTTTTTCCCTGGTGGCATGTAGACTTTGGGGCAGGTCCAACTGAACGTCAGGCAGGTATTTTGTGTTGGTTGTTAGGGGTCTGTTACCCAGGATGTACTGTGACAGGTGCGGTGCACAGGGCCTGCTGTGGTCAGTTGGTGGAGCAGGTGTCGGATTTCTGTAAGTGACACCTCTTTCTGCAAGCTAGCATTTACTGGATAAGTGAGCACAGCATTAGGTAAACACTTGGTGGAGGCAAAGTGCAGACTCACTTTTCCTTGTAAGACATACGCTCCTTAAAGTTACACATTATTTATCTGACTTGAGTCTGATGTTAATGTTATAGGAAAAAGCTGATCATATTAAACAGGGGCTGCAGCAAATTGTAATTCATATAGTTACTAGCTACAGCGACCCACAAAACAGGGAGTTGCAATTTATAATGGTTTAAACTGTGTTAGCATTAGTAACTGTTATCACTTTTGAATGTCAGTGAATAGAACTAAATGAAGCTTTTTAGCACATTTACATGTCGCACGTGCCTGCCAGCAGAAGTGCTGTAACTTTTTCTTACAACATAGGACATTTCAGAAGTGTTTCATTAATAGCTTAACTAATCAGAAATTAACTTAAAACATGTACAGTTCATTAAACAATGAAGTCAGGCTGTCCTCTTATGATTGTACCCTGGATGTTAAGTCTTCCTTTAATGAAAGATTGTTTAAAATCTAATTGTGGCAGTCCTAAAATCTAAATTATGTTTGCTGCTTTATGAGATCTATGTCTGGGTTTCTCAACCACTGGGCCACGGACCACTGATGGGCCACAAAGGCCACTTTGGACTGCAAATCAAAAATCAAGACAAGCTATTGGTCCGTAATTGGTTATTTAATATCATCTAATGTGGCCAAGTGGACCTTGGTAACATGATGTGATTGGTGGGCCTTAATGTTGAAAAGGTTGAGAACAATTGATCTAAGTCTCTGTACTTGGGTGGGTTGGCGGGGCAGGGCTTTGGGGACTCGGCCGGCGGCTGCTGAACTGCTGGGCGTGTTGGTGGAGCTGGGCGTGTGATTGCTGGAGCTGGTCGGTTCGTGGGTATGGAGGTCTTCGTGTTTTCAGGCCCAGAGGTAGAGTTTTGGGAATCGGTGAGGCTGCGCTCGATTGCCAGCTGCAAGAGCTCATCATCAGACAGGTTACCGTACAGACTGTAGTCTTCAAAGCTCAGGCTGGAGTCTGTTGGCCCAGGCATGGAAACACTGGAAGCCGCCATGATGGGTTTCAGCACCCTAGAACATCACCAGTGCAAGACATTTACCATTTATGTAGAATTGTCCTGTCTATGCTCTGTTCACAAATGGATTTTCTGTTTCAAGGTTGGACAGATTTTACAGAAAACTGACAGAAACCTCATCTAATAAAAAAACAGTCATACAGATGGGTTTTATGTAGTTGAGATACATTTGCACAGTGTTTACATGTTATTGCCATTGTAGCTGGAAGAGTGACTATAAATAATAATTGTAGTGGCCTGGGGTGGAATTTACAACATTTTTTAAATATTTAATATCATTGTAAACATTTTTATGTTTCCATTTATATTAAATAGGATTTTCCTAGCTCTGCTTGTCCAGCCTCTCAACAGTTCTTATGAAAGGACTTAATCTTGGGAGGCCATGTAATCTTGCATTATTAGCTTCCATTAATAATAGCCTGCACTGAAAAGTGTAAGATTAAAGATAATTCAACTGCAACTCACAAAACCAGCTGCACATTTTGACATCTTGTCAATTTATTATTGTCAGTTAGCTTGAAGCAAAATGCCAGTTGATTTTGATGGCAAAATCAACAAAGAAGGAGAACGCTTCAGCCTCCAGATGGCAGTTTGGAGTCAAACACCAGTGAGAAATGAGCATGTGTTGCTGTTGTAAGAAATGATCAGAAGCTTTAAAGTAGAAAGAAAAGCTAATTCAATTAATTTAATGTAACAACATTTTATTTCAAATGATTGTAATGATTTCAATAACAACAACAACAACAACAACAACAACAACAACAACAACAACAACAACAACAACAACAACAACAACAACAATAATAATAATAATAATAATAATAATAATAATAATTTCATTTTTTTAAATGTGCACATTTTCCCCCAGCAATGAATTATTAGCTACCAATGTGTCCTGCAATGACTTTACACTTTACAGTCTAAAACTTACAGAACAAGCAATAACTCAGGACAATCCATAAAGTATTTTCAGAATATATTACAGAGTATAACAGGTTTCATGCCTGCAGTCCACTGAAGGTCACTGGGTCACATAGATTTTGAAAAGTGTTTTTGCAAGTCAGATAGTGAAGATCTGACCCAGCTGTCTGGCCGAGGTCAAGTCAGCACGTGCTTATCTCTCATTCAGTATATAAATAGATTACGTACTATTCTACCACAATATTTACAATGCTGGGCAAATGACAGAAAACTATGAGAGTAAATGATGCAATTATTGAAATCTGGCATGCAATCCAAATGATTTAATTACAACTTGACTTAATAAGTACTTGACTTCAATGCAGCTTAATAACACAGAATGCAATCAAAACATGGCAAAAAAATAACCAGAAAAACGTGACACTTACCTACTTCTCAAGTTTGTTGATTACTTTTCAGTAAGAAAGAGAAAGATAGACATTTAAAGCTTCTTTAGCTAAGCTTGCTGTAGTCCTCTACCAAAAGAGGCCCCTGTCTCTGTGGCCTCCTGGGCTGTTTATAATAGACTACATGTTTAGAGAGTGCACATGATCTAGAGGCTGCGTTCGCCAGCCTCTTAGCTCGGGTTGCTCCTGAGATAACTGGCCTAGAATTTAAAGAGGAAATGCAAGGACCGACACCCCTGCCTTTGAAGATTATATGGAAATCCCATGGCAGGCAGCCAGGAGTGCAAGAATTTCCAAGATAAAGTGATTGTTAGGCCGCTTTCATTGTGTCAAGTTACAGAAGAGCCTAAGCTACAAGACAAGCGAGACGCGAAATAGTGTGAATACTTGTTCCTTATTTATAGATAGGCATAGCGTGCTACAGTGGATATGAGCAAGGTTATGAACTCATATTCTTTGTTTTCAGATCTAACTACTGAGTTGAGCTGCTCTCATTTAAAAGGGGGTGAGAAAATGAAAACTAAGAGACTTCTTTCCAGTTTAAGACTAAATAAACTGGTCACTTTAGGTCAATAAAAAGGAAAAATACATAAATATAAATGTATCATTTTCATTTGCCATTCACTCACTTTTGCCAAAGTGATCCCACATGACCCCGTCTTTATATCCAGGGGAATTTTCAAGACCTTGGCTGACATTTTCTGATTCTGGTTGGCTGTCATGGTTTAATTTACACTATTAGAGGTCCTTTGGTTCATTCGGTTGACACTGATTAAGCTTCCTTTTTAAGTACTTTAATTACATAATAATGTTTTATTTAATTTCTTTCATCTGTATTAAGATTTGGTACAATATTTTGAAATATCTGTACATTTTACTTCATTCTTTCTTCATTATAATTATAGGTACTCAGGACTCAGATGGCAGAATCTTATAAAATGTTTTGTATATATTTTTGGACAAAAGTATTGGGATACATCACCAATACACCAACAGGGACTTTATTGACACTGCACTCAAATCCATAGACTTTAATATGGAGTGCCCCCCCTTTAACAGGTTCCACTCTTCTTGGAAGGCTTTCCACAAGATTTTGGAGTGTCTGTGGAAATTTGTGCCCATTCATTCTGTAGAGCATTTATGAGGTCAGATAGTGATGTTGGATGAGAAGGCCAGTTCATCTAAAGGTGTTGGATTGGGTTGAGACCAGGGCTCTGTATCAACCATGTCTTTATGGAGACATTCTTATCATATGTGACCCGATCTGCCAAAATGAGTCGGAAGTCTACATACTATTTTTTAGGTATGGGCCAATTTTGTTGAAAAACATCAAAAATATTGATTTTTCTTTTTTGGTCTTATATAAAAGAAAAGATCTTCAAAATTAATCAACCAAAGTTACATCATGGAAATAATTGTGAAAATGTACTTAAATGGCCAAAAAGCTTCAGTCTGCTTTAATATATTCTTCTAAGTATCTAAATGCCTGTAGTAAATTTGTAGTAAATTGTTGAATACTTGGTGCATCTCTTTGGATGCTATGGATTGTTAAATATATCAACAAAAACTGATAAAAAACTTTAAATGTGATTTTTTAAATGTGCTACCATAATTCAAACGATTGTAACTTGACAATCTTTTAAGATCCAGCTTTGACCAAGATATCATTTTAAAGCTTATTTTTCCATCTTTTCATTCATACCAAAACCTCAATTTTGAATTTGTGGTCACTGTGACTCATTTTGCCAGATCAGGTCACATATGTTCTTATAAATGTTACATGATAAAAACAGTATAGTAGGGAAGCTATGTTTCCAGTACACATCTTACCCAACTGTCTGAATTAAATTATGGCCTAGTTAATTATAGAGCACATCGAACCCTCAGTGAAAACACATGGACCTCATGAGAGGTCAACATATCCACTTTCTGAAGGGCTTGAAAGTTAAAATACGCAATCAAAATCACGTGGTAGTATTTTACATGCAAAACACACTGGTCCAAGCAAAGGCAAAGCCGATTCATCTCATTATTTCTCACAAAAATAGACTGTATTACATGAAGCAACTATAACAGCAGCAACCCCCCGTTCTCTCATCTCGGGTTTCAGTGGAGTCATGCTGAGGGCAGTGCTAACCACCCTAAAAGATTTTTCTAGAGACTGTGTTGTGCAATCAAACAAGTGGTCGAATAAACATGTTATTATGATGAAGACCTTTTTTAGGTGTGCAATATTATTGGTGCTTGGGTGTAAATATAAAACACTCAAACTGCATGCATTTTATATAACCTTTCAACACAACCAGTCAGTTATAATATATTGGCAACTAATGCATATGTATATGGATACATAGCATACTTCTTCCAACTGCAGTTTTTCACACCCAAAACAAATCTTCCATTTAATCACATTCCAAATAACTAGAGTCAGTATGAACCTACCTAAAAATCAACTGACGACAGAACAATTTCTTTGGCTTTTATTGGATTATAGGGTTTTTGCTGGTGGTGGCGGCCTAGTGGGTAGGATACATGCTTCTGGACCATAAGGTCATTGGTTCAAATGCTGCCTTCAGCAGACCACCACTGGGTTCCTGAGCCTTAACACCAAGTTGCCCCCTGTAGTTAGGGAATAGAAGTCGTTATGGATGAAAATAATGTAATGAATTAAAACTGAATTACTTGAAATGTACTGTGTAAACACATTATTTAAAGACAACACAATTCATTTATGTCAACATATTTTTAGTTTGTCAAATGACCCTGTTAATTTTTTTTTCAGTGCAGATATTGTCATAACTGAGATAACAGAGAGATCTTAATTCACACTTGAAAACAAGAGAACCTCATATATAATGAATATGATGAATATAATGAATAAAATGGTTTAATACTGGATGAAACTAAAGTCAAATAATTACACATGTGAAACTACGGTGGCCCTGAAGGGCAAAACACAACGACATTTCATAAAACACAACGACATTTCATAAAACACAACGACATTTC